>OMKZ01056318.1:0-11933 GCA_900302535.1 Neoniphon sammara
TGGCAGAGTGGCTAGACGGAAGCCTCTCCTCAGAGCAAAACACATGAGAGCCCACTTGGAGTTTGCAACAAAGCACCTGAAGGACTCTCAGACTGTGAGAAACAAAATTCTCTGGTCTGATGAAACCAAGATTGAACTGTTTGGCCTCAATTCTAAACATTATGTCTGGAGGAAACCAGGCACCGCTCATCACCTGCCCAATACCATCCCAACAGTGAAGCATGGTGGTGGCAGCATCATGCTGTGGGGGTGTTTTGCAAAGATGAATGGCAGCAAATCCCCCAATCCAGGTGTGCAAAGCTTGTTGCATCATACCCAAAAAAGACTCAACTGTGTAATTGCTGCCAAAGGTGCTTCAGCTAAGTACTGAGTAAGGATCTAAATACTTATGTCAAGGTGATATTTCAGTTTTTTCTTTTTTAATAAATTTACAAACATTTCTAAAATTCTGTTTTCACTTTGTCATTATGGGGTACTGAGTGTAGATTGATGAGAGAAGAAATGAATTTCAACGACTGTAGCATCAGGCTGCAACATAACAAAACTGAGAAAAGTGAAGGCGGTCTGAATACTTTCGGAATGCACTGTAGCTGCATGTCAGCCATGTTGGCAAACGCAGTTAAATCATTCTATATCATCCAGCTTTTCGACTTTGCGAACTGCTGAAGTGGTACTTCCTGGTGGTAAAGTCATCCATCCAACAATCCCCAAAACACATGAATACACAATTACACTAACTGTGACTTTTTTCTAACAAGGATTTGGCTTTGTCATACCTCTATATTACAAGTTTTACTGAAATATTCCAGACATGTTGTTTTCCCGCTGGCAATGTTCCCCTCTACACAGATCTGAAACCAGTAACAGAAAGACATTAACAGCACTGTCACTGAAGATGACAAAAAAAGAAAAAGGCAAGCAGACATTGTTACTGAATGGGGTAGGAGTAAGGATTTAGGCATCTGAAACATGCAACACCAATACTTTATCACTGTGGACTCTGTAACAAGGGAAAGTGAGCAAGATCATTCTCAAAGCTGTGCTGTGCTATCTACAGTTCTGAGAGTGTGCTTTGCTGTTTTTGCAGTGCTTTGTATTCCTGAAATCACTGCAACAGATCATGAATTAAAGCAGAAAAACAAATCGAGTCAAATACAAATGAGTGGAAATGTAGCATCCAGAAAATACCATCTTCAAAACAAAGAGTAGAGACCTACCACCGCTTTCTTCTCCTCTCCATTTCCCATCAGCTTCCCTGGGGAAGAGAGAAAACAAAATCTTCACTTCCCAGAACTCAGTGCTGGCCTCACTCAAATGAGCAAGCTATGGTAAGGCCAGCGGGGGAAAAAAAAGGTAAAAAAAAAAACAAACAAAACAAAAGAAAACAAAACAAAAAAAGCAACAATTAAAACAGAGTAAGAAGAAGGCTCTGGTGTGTTCAGAACAAGTGGATGTGTATTAACAGAGCTGGAATGAAAGCCTAATGGCCAAATGGAAGTAGATCACAATAGGAATATTCATCATTTGAGTTAATCTTCTCTAAGCCATTTGTGTTGTTTGTGTTTTATTGCTGTTTACAGTTGATTTAGTCTATTATATGGCTATTTAAAACATATGGCCGGATGATGTTCTGTAGGGTCGGAATTATGAAATATTAAAATTTGGCCTTAAAAAAATATCTAGCATAAACCCTGTGTTGTAGTCTGATTTCTAAATAAAAAGAAAGTTCAGATTTATCTGACTGTTTGTATTAATTGATGAAAAAGTAGCCATGTGCAATAATATAGAAAATTGAGGATGTGATACATTGAGATGCATCAAAATGCATCGAGATGCATTGTGAATCGTTGACAGGTGAATCGAATTGTGAGGCCAGTGAAGATTCACACCTCTAGTATTCACTGCATTGTTGTAATCCCGCTGCAGTTCTGAGCAAGATTTGCCCACAAGCAGTGTTATTGGCCAAAATATTTGTTGAGCCTGTTGCCCATTTGCTAAAACAGCCCTGATATGACAGCTGGGAAAACCCTCACCAAACTGTAACCCTAACCTTAAAACATGTGGGCATAACTTGCCCAGCACATTGGTGGGATGCATAATAGCATACACTAATATGCTATTTGATACCATAGAAATAGAAATAGAAAAGTTTATTAGTTCATTAATTTCATTATTCATAAAAAAAGATTAATAACCCCAAAATGTAATAGGCTAACTGGCCAGTAATCTAAGTTATTACATTATTGTTTACATAACTGATACTGGTTCAAGATTTTATTTCATTATTAGATTTTTGTTACATAATTGGCAGGTATTATATTATCGGCCTTTACAAGCCTCAAATCAAGTGACATTTCAGGGAACTATGGGACAACAATACATGTGCACCTATAATTAGCTTAAGCCTATTATACATTTGCAGTTGGCCAGCTAAGCCATCATACCCAACATTTGTTTACATGAAGTTTGTTCATTAAGCTTGTTCAACAAATCGACGTGATCATTTCCATGGTGACCATGTTCATTTTTGATTTTCCTACAAGTGAGCAGGGAATGGACAGTGAACACTATCTTTCTATCAAAGCTGCTTAAACAAATGAAGACCGCTGATGCAATGTCGATTGCTGATGGTCCATCCATCTGATAGATCTTTTTGAGGATGTGATACATTTATTTATGTTTTTTTTTTAATTAAATATTATAATGGATGCATTGTCAACCGAATCTAGACACGCTCCAGTAATGCGGTTTCTTATAGACATTTCTCAACACTGTTAAATGGATCTCGTCTGACTGAACGGCAACACAACACGTACTGACCTGTATTGACATGCTGTGTGCTGCAGCGGCTTCTGCTCTGGGTCAGACTTCTGCTCCAACCAGCTAACCTTAACCTTGTACTACATCGAGCAGCAGACATTTGGGAGGACACCACAGCTCGGTGAGCACATGTGAGTGTAACAGAACTAAAAAATAACCTCGTACACCTGCAAGATACTGACATCTCTCAACAGCACCACTTTTCGTGTTTTGTAAGAACACAACACGAGGAAGAAAACAGGAAACAGACAATACGTATACTACGCCAACGTCAGTGCAAAGTGTCAAAAATAATAACACTTCCGGTCAAACTTTCAAAATAAAGCCCGTTTTTATTCGTGAATGTGACTCAGCTTTTTGAAGCATACACTAAGCATATAACATACCAATAGGGAGTTCTTTAGAAGCGTACTAATAGCAGAAAAGCCTCTGCTAGATGGACCGGACAAAATACACAAACATATCGTCAAACACATAAGAGAGGTTTTCGGGCGAGGGCAAGTGACAAAGGATTGAGTTGTAATGGGACATTAAAAATGGGTGACAAACAGTGGCAATGGGACTGGGGTCAGTTGATACACGTGTCTATTTAAACTGTATGTACGTGTATATCGTAGACTGTAGGGATATGTATACACAGCACATCCAGCAGATAGCCGTATGCACTTAGTTACGCTGGTGCGCAATGACGTAATATGACGCTCAGAGACGAAGAGGAAGGAGGTGCAGCAGCTACGCAGTAAACTGTACACGCGCTGCTATGGCAAGACCGTCAGAAGAAAAGCTCCAGCTGGTTTCCAGGCACATTAGGCCTTTTCCAGACTTTCCAAAAAAGGGCATTCTGTTCAGGTAGTACATGTAATATCACGGCTAGCAGCCACACCATAGCTTACTCACAGTATCAACTTATAGCACGTGTAAGCCAAACTGTTGTGGGTGTGGTAACATAATATCCCATAGTCTATGGGATACTTCACTGTACAGTTACAATAAAACACTTATGTTGGCCATCTATGGCCCAGAGGTGGTCAACATAAATGTTTTATTGTATCTGTACAGTGAAGTTTACATTTTGTGTCGCCATTGTTCAGTAGTCGCTATATTTTGTGGTTAAACCGGCGAAACCCTTATCTCGCCTTTCAAAGTCCGGAGTCAGTCGTGTCCAACACTCATTTAGCCAAAGATCCAAAGATCAGAATTATCTTTGGTTTTGAGACCCCCAGGTCATAGGAAAACATGTTCTTAAAGGTTGACTGTGTTATGATGTACTGAAAATATTACCTTCAAAAATCTACCACAGTTTCAAAAGTTGTGGAATGTATTATAGATTGTCAGAAGTAAGACCCTTGACTCTGATGGACAGTAAAGTCATAAGAATAAATTGTATATGTATCTTATGCAGAGACATCTGTCCCATCTTGAAAGATCCAGCAGCGCTGACAGCAGTGACTGACCTTTTTGAAGAATATGTGATGAAGCATCACCAGCAGGTTGATCTAATAGTCGGTAAGAAGCACACTGGTAGTTCAAAGTAGTTTTCCATACCTTCAACAGTCTTCGTAAGCTTGCTCTCTTTTTTCTAACCTGCTAGCCTGTTTTACCATGAGATATGAAATTTAAATAATAATTAAAAGCAAAGCTGTATAATCTCAAAAATTTGCCTCTGCTCAGTTGTTACATTTCTAGATATGACCTCAAGTACACCTGGACACAGGAAAAATTATCTATATTGCCAGTGAGTATTAGTGGTGTATACTTAATCTTGAAATGGGCTGTATATTAGATACTTGTACACATCCAGTTCTCCACTGGACCTCCATGATGGAGCCAGATGTAGTTGGAGCCAGATGTAGATTTGTGACCCAACAGTAAAGCCTCTACAATACGAAAATTATTTACAGTAAAAAGATCTGTCATGAGTTATCAGCCCAGAAGTATTAGGCTATTTACCACTGTCAGCAGACTTATATAATGCTAATAGGCATACAGTATAGAGAAACTTGAATATCGGGAACATGGTGAACACCTTTTGTATGTGTGTGTGTGTGTGTGTGTGTACGTGCGTGCGCACACATAGGTATAGATGCTCGTGGTTTCCTCTTTGGCCCTCTGCTAGCCCAGAGACTGGGAATCGGCTTCGCCCTGGTCCGCAAGAAGGGCAAACTGCCTGGACCCACTGTGTCTGTGGCATATGATCTGGAATATGGCACAGTAAGGAAGACACATACACACTTCAAGGAATACTCTAACATTTGGGCAAAATACCCTTTTTCCAACTTACCCAGACTAAGGCAAGATGTTCGATAACAATTTCACCTCTGTACGTCCACCTATGATAGCCTATGGGTATCATTTTGTGTTAGCTTTTGACTTGAAGTCTACAGGAGTCATTAGCCTAGTTCCGTTAAAGTGGAAAAAACAAAAACATTACAACAACCTCTCCAAGCTGAAGCTGTATTCCAGGCCTTATAGAGCAGAATGTTATTTAGCAGTATTATTTCTGTCATTCCAGGCAGAAGCTGAGATCCAGGAGGATTCAGTGACTCCTGGACAGAGGGTTTTGCTCATTGATGACCTTTTGGCCACTGGAGGTGAGAAATATGCCTCAATACATCAGAGTTACCTCAAAACTCCACTGTGGCCACCAGGCATGGGAGAAAAACCACCTGTGAAACCAGTGGAAGCTGCTCTCTTGTGGTGTTGCGTTGGGGGGTGTTGATGTAGAATTTGTGTTGCATTGACAAGGACTTATGTCATGTCTCAAAAATTGCTGGATGCAGACGTTCCTTTTTGGCTGACACTGATGCACACACACATGGTACCTTTATATAGGTCATGGAAAAGTCAGGGGATTTTACATTTGACATAGTGTGGGAACCCTGCATACAGTGCATTCATGTCAAAAAGCATGAAATCAAAATCAAGTTGGTATTAGTTTTTACTGGTGTATTGACTTGTAAAAAAGACAAAGTGAATGGCTGTGAAATGGGATGAAAATCATCTAATGCTTTTAATCTTTTTAGACGTTGTCATGGAAAGTAATGGAATTTTCCATTAGAATGTCTCTGGAAATCCCATTCTGAGAGGTATGTCTTTGTTACAGGTACTCTGTTTGCAGCCTGTGAGCTGATGAAGAAGCAGCAGGCCGAGATTCTCGGCTGTCTGGTCGTCATTGAGCTGAAAGACCTGAATGGTGCCGACAAACTGAAACCATACAGTGTCTTCTCCCTGGTGCAGTACTGAAGAGCAGACTGCTGCAGCGGTGCCACACTGGACTTTCGGTGTGGACGGGACCAAGATTTTCATTTGCATGCCAGCTTCACAGCACGTTAGGTACTGACATAGTTTCACCAAAGAGGAGCCTTGAAACATACTTCATTCACCCACTTTTGTAATTTCAGTCATGCGTCAATTCCCTGTCAGCCTGAAACTCAGAACTGCTGTACAGGGATGTGCATAGAAATGACTATGAGTATTTGTATCTGTATTTGTTGAGACAGCAACATGATTTGTATTTTGGTAAACGTGCATATCAAATTGATAAGAAGTATTATTGGGGGGGATTTCCAAAAATCTTTATTTTTTTTAAATTACACTTCTATTTTAAGAATATTAAAGTGTAAAAGTTTTTTTTCAATCAACAGTCATAAAAATTAAGTACAGCACTACAATACTTTTTTTTAGTGCTCATAAATCCAGCAATAAACATGCATAGCCATAAACAATTATTTCATGGAAAACTGACATACTCAGTTCCTAATCCACAGTCACACCAAACTCTGAACAAATCAATTTGATATGTACTATTAATTTAAAGGATTACTCCATTGTTTTGGGCAAAATACCTTTTTTCCGACTTAACCCAGACTGAGACAAGATGTTCGATACCATTTTCACCTCCGTTTTAGGAGAAATTACTTGTTTTGTTTTGTTTTTTAAATTCCAAGACCTGTATTTCAAATACGCATTTCAAATACACATCTCAAATACACATTACAAGAGTCGTTTTCTCATAAAATGCCTTTTTTTTTATTCCAAGATGTGTATTTCAAATACATGATACATTGTGTCAATAAGACAGCTTCGGAGTTGCTGTAAGGTTTATTTTCTTCACTTTGACGGAGCTAGGCTAATGACTCCTGTAGACGTCAAGTCTTTATGCAAAGCTAACACAAATGCTACCCATCAGAACTGAACCAGTGGATGCACAAAAGTGAAAATGGTATAGAACATCTTGTCTTAGTCTGGGTTAGTCGGAAAAGGGGTATTTTGCCCAAAACATTTGAGTATTCCTTTAAAGAAGCTTTATTTCAGCCCTACAAAAGGTGAATATACCCCATTTGGTAAACAAGGTTTAAGGTGCATTTGTCCTACATTAGCCTTGCATCTCTGCTGTTCACTCCGAGAAGTGCGAGCTGTCCAACTTGACTGGAGTTTTTAAATTCCTCTTCCGCCTGCAATCAGTTACTATGTTCTGTTTTCCAGGCGAAGAACTTCATCTCAGACACCCACTTCTATTGGCTTCAACCACAGTGGGCAGTTTATTATTATGTCAGCCATCCCAGTGTATATTATATACCAGTGGTAAGCACCCAATGTGGAAAGTTGCTAGTTATCTTCTCTTTTTTTTTTTTCCCTCGCTCAATTTTTCATAACAGTTTTGAAAACATGACTCACCACCGCAGCTATTACACTCATGGAATATATACATCATTTCAACTAGTGAATTGCATTGCTTTTATTTCAGATTATACTGTGCTATTTTTATGATGGTGAAGGTTTTTGGATAGGAATTTTTCCATGTTCTGGTTTAGATCAGGGTGCTGTAGGCTGCATTTATACACAGAACAAAGATATTCAACTCTGCGGCATAGACTTGATCTTCTCATGGTTGTGCATTAACAGTGAAAACCTATTTCATGTGGTTTCCCCAAGGTCAGCCAGCAATTCAAACCCAGTGGTCTGTAACCATATGCCATTCAGAGCCCTGTATCTGCAGCTTTTCCTTACGATCAAAACAGCTCTTCTGCAGCTGCTTATAAAATAACTGTCAGGTACTGTAATAACTTGTCAACATGTAGTAGAGTCTCCCTCTAAGTAAGTCAAAGAAAAATAAAACGTATTTAAAAAAAAAAAAAGCTAATTACAACTTCAGGCTGATATTTTTGCAATTATTGCCACTTATTGACCCATTTAGAGGGAGAATTCATTACAGTGACAAGTTTGTACATTATCAGTTGGTACACAGCTGCTGAGTGTTAGGGGTGTGACCGTGCAGTTACATGGCTCTGAATGGCACATGATTAAGAAATTAAGAACCACAAGTGGTGTGTTTCATTGGTTTATGGTATAACGCAGATGCTAATGCCACCTTTCAATGTAGACAGTGGAATGTCTAACTTCGTCCTATGCCATTTCAGTTCATTTCGACTCATATTAAAAGTTCATATCAAACAATTTGAGTTGTATTTTTACTTTGTATTACTGACATCTTAAAGCAGCACATTACAAGTACACCATTATTTGTAATGAAAAATTGAAATTCAATACCCAGGGCACACTTGTTTATTTTTCAATTGTAACAAAGTAAACTGACAGTTTGCCTTCTGAATAAAATTAATTCCAATTCCTAATATAAACATTACTCAACATCTAACCATGACAATAAAAAAGCCAACTTCTAAAAAAAACATTCTGAACAAAATGCTTCAGTGCCAGAATCCAGAAACACACCTGTATCTCAACATTAAGATTCCAACACACACAGGCTTAACTTTCCAAATCTCCTGATTTCAACATATCCCAACAGTCTTTAAAAATGTTAATTAGTCCTACTTTTTACAGTGTTGTTCACTAATAAGACTGGAAGCCAGTAAAAGCCATAAACATATCAAAAATATACATAATTAAAAAACATTGCACATCATTATCAAGCTTTACACAGCAAGACTGGCTAACTTGACCCATTTAAGACACAGGGAAATGGTATGATTTAGAGAAACCAGGTGAAAATCAGTTAGGACCAGATCTGTTAAGTCGATTATGGCCCATTGCTGGGCTGGAG
This sequence comes from Neoniphon sammara, assembly GCA_900302535.1. Taxonomy (NCBI): domain Eukaryota; kingdom Metazoa; phylum Chordata; class Actinopteri; order Holocentriformes; family Holocentridae; genus Neoniphon; species Neoniphon sammara. The sequence continues at coordinate 8,885 of OMKZ01056318.1, forward strand.
CATCTAGAGGATGTTAAAGTTTTGCCACAAGTTCTATCCATATGTAGTACATAGATCATTCTGGGTATTGCACACCACACATGTAGACAACAACCTGAAAGCTATCTATTTAGCATTTGCCAGCTATTGCAAAGTACCAATGGCTGTTGAAAATTCACATGGACCAGGGACGTCTGTGATGTTTCTGCATTCTAATGAAGAAGGTCAGCGTCTTGTTAGGAAACAGGGAACTGGTACATGACAGACGTCTGGGAGAACAGAGTGGCTACTTTTATCATCTCATCCGAGAACTCTGCCAAGACAAGGATGTATTGCCACACTGATATAATGCAGCTTAAGTAGAGACATGTTCAAGCTGGAGCTCAAGGTAGTGCCCTAAAACAACAGGTGCATAGTTTGGAGGAAGACGTGGCTGCTGCCAACAAACCATTGAGGATAACTAAAACAAGCCATGTTGGTGCATTTAAAAATGGTCCTATTAGGTGGGCTAGCTAAAACTGACACTCATGCACTTGAAAACTACTGAATATTATTACAAACTTTCTCAAGGCCTGTAGGAGTGAACATGTTCCTTTTTTGACCACAAAATTTGCTACCTTATACTGGCAAAGCAAATTAAAAACATGAAAAAATCTCCAGTGAGCTGCCACATTATCAGAATCTCATTTAAAAGTGACTGTGTAACACAAACATGAATGCCAAAAACTGCCCTGAGCTTTATATTTCACTTATTCCTCTCAGCCACACAAATATCTAATTTGACTACATGAGTAAGGAGATCAGATTGGTCTCTCTTATGTCAGGCACGCCAGTCAATTCCAGAGAAGGAACTGAACGGTTAAGTTTGATTTTACATCTTTCCTGATATCATGGCTGAACGGAGCCGAAGAGTCCTCAGTCTCTCTCCTTAAAGCCTTGTGTACACGTACACGTGGACTTGAGACTTCGCCTGAGAACTGTGACCAGAATTCACTGTGAAAGCCCAAGACACTCTTCATCATTCTCTCACTTGAAGTTGTCTTCAAAGTCTCTGCTCCTCCTTGAGCTTGGTGTTGAGTTTGTCCAGAATGATGCTCAGTTCCATACTTTTATTCAGCTTCAGGTACAAGTCCTTCCTGATTGGATGGACGGTCAGCCAATCCGGGGCCAGCTCTGCCAACAGCCGGAGGTGTTTCTCCATCTCACCTGCTCATTAGAGAAGACCAAGAATTTGTTAGGTTGCAGCTGTATTTTGTTCTGTAAACTGAGGCTGCATTCGTGCCATTTAAGAAAGACTGTAGATATGTACTTCCTGCTAGAAAACACACTCAGCTTTACTAGAAAATAAACACTAGGAAACATTGTTCAGGTAAGATTTTAGATAGTAAATGCTACTAAAAAATGTTCACCTCAGCATTCACATAGTATATACTAATTGTGTATCCAACCTCTCAGATTTCTGCCCATTTTAAACCTCTGATGTCTGTTCAAGGGATTTATATCCACTGGGCTACACAAGGTTTTTTGTGCTTAGGAAATTTTTGGCAGGTGCTAAAGTCTTATGGCGCGTTCACATCATATGGGAAGGAAGGTAGAGCTTGGAAAGATTCCCATTAATACGACTTGTAAGTGTTCACATCAGTCGGAAAATAAAGCAAGTGAACAGGAATGTAAAGTAAGCTAATGTTACAGTTCTATATCAAAAAGGCAACACGAGTAAACCATTAAAGGACCACTGTGTAAGATTTGGCAGCATCTAATGGTTACAAGACAGAATGCAACCTAATCCTCACCCTAACCAACCTTAACTCCTCTCAACTGTCTCTGCAACAGCCTAATAAACCAAAACAAACCACTCTTCTTCTCTTTGATAACTAATCCAGCCATTCGCTACCAACTGGCCTGACAGCACAACCCACTTCCACCATCTACTTGCCAGGGAAATTGCATTTGTTGACGTTGGGTTGGTTTGTCCATCTGAGCCACTGTAGAACAATGGTGACACAAGGTTGCTGCCTACACAGAGCGGCCCGCGCCTTTCATAGATATAGACTTATTGTAACTTGTTGTAACACACTGTACCTTTAATTTAACAAAATAATCAGGTTTTTTTTGACATAGTTGGTTTGTTGGTTATATTTGGATTTATTTAACTATTTGCCCCCTACTCAGAAAAATACAACATTCCTAGTTTTAACTGAGAGTTGGATGTTGATGTAAACGCTATTTATAAGTTGGTAATTGGTACTTAAGGAATGGAAGGATACATGTGTTCAGCGGTTATAGTTCCTACCACCTAACTTCCCTTAAAATTACTGTTTTTTTTTTGTTTTTTTTTAATTCCAAGACGTGTATTTCAAATGCACACTGCGTAAATAAAACAGCTTCAGAGTTGCTGTAAGGTTTACTGTTTCACTTTGACAGAGCTAGGCTAATGACTTCTGTAGACTTCAAGTCTTTATGCTAAGCTAACACGAAATGCTACCTATAACAACTGAACCAGTGGACATACAGAGGTGAAAATGGCATGAAACATCTTGTCTCAGTCTGGGTAAATTGGAAAAAGGGGATTTTGCCCAAAAATGGAGTATTCTTTTAATGGTTTCCATTATCTGTAACAATGAGCCATGCCAACCTGTGCTGAGCGCAGATCTGTAGCTAGCCACCATCCTGCTGCAGGCCAGTTCCATAATCAGAGCCGGTTTCTTCTCTGCAACAAAGACGTTTCGTAAGATCCTGGCTAGCTCCCCAAGCCGTGACATCATCAGTAGGCGCTCCTCCTGGGCAGGGTTTCGAGTCATTGCTGCCTGTAGCTTCTGAGCCTCCTTTGCTCGAATCTGTTCAAGTCACAAGCAGTCAATGAACCGACTCAAAACACTGCAGCAATTTGGCATTCACTCAGTATACACTACAGGCCAAAAGTTTGGAAGCAAGATCAAATTTGTACAAAAAAAGATTATAGTTTCATTCGTATACTTTGCTGGAGGATGGAGTGGTACTGTTCCTTCTTTATGATACCTTTTACTTAAAACAAATCTCCTACTCTATCACCTGCAAAACATCCCCATAC
>OMKZ01056325.1:13010-25819 GCA_900302535.1 Neoniphon sammara
TAAAGGGGCTGATAAGGCCAGATGGCTCTCTGCTTTGTAAGGCTCTGAAGCGAGTAATGCAGTGGAGCAGAGCCCCTAGGCTAAACACTGTCTGCAGCTCATGCGATGAAGGTGTGTGTGTGTGTGTGTGTGTGTGTGTGTGTGTGTGTGTGTGTGTGTGTGTGTGTGTGTGTGTGTGTTGTAATACTACTCTTGTGAGAGCCAGTGTGAGTTTTAGACCTTCTATGTGTGAACATTTCACAATGTGAAGTCATTTTGGCTGATCTTCACTGCTTCAAACTAGTTACTGGGTAGCGGTAAAGGTTTCGGTTAGTTTTGGGTGAGGACTTGCATTAACATCTTCATCTCTGCTAGTCCCAGTACAAATACATTTGTCAATACCAATGCATACTGCTTTGTTCAAAATCACATCACCTTATTTGAAATTCTAGTAGAGATCTAAAGGTTTCCAAAGATCCCGACTATGTCCTGCTGAATTCCAGGGATCCACATCCATATTTTCTATTTGATGTAATGCTGCAGCCATAAAATATTTCACTCATTACAAGTGTGATATAGCTTCAATGAAGCTGCAACCAGCAGATACCAGCATAACTTTGAAGCTACTTAAAGGGAAATGTAAGGGAAAGTCAGAGTTTAAAGGGTTAACGGGTAGGTTTGGTGTTTTTCAACACAGGCCATATGAACAGGTTGATTCCCATGACTTAGATTCATACACAGCACAACCTCACTGCTATGTTTACTGATGAGAAACTACAAACATCATGCCTACCAATGCATTTTATATGACATTTTTAATAAAACATTGCCTTGCCATCCAGAGCATTAGTTTTTCATAGATTGTCTCATTGGCCAGTATGCCATTGCTATAATGAGAACATAGACGCTAAAATCATCCTTATTTAGCACAAATTATGTTGAGTGACAGTACGGTGCAGTGTTAACCGATGTTAACACTGTACTGTGTATTTTACTATGTCAGTAGACTCCATCTTAATACTTCAGCATACATTATTTTGAGTGACAGTATCCTCCATGTGAACACTTTATGACACTGTGTTCAGTGATAGTGGGTTACATGATAGCACTGTAGCATGCAATATGTTGAGTGATAGTAGTTCGCAGCATTAGATTTTTTCCCACCTTTCATTTTCAACTTAATCAATCAGTTATAATTAACAACACATTGGTGAACACTGTCTGAGGAAAGGAAAAACAAAACAAGACAACATGCATCTAATGGATAGAAAATATGACGGGCATTTAATGGTGATAAGCAACCAAAAGATGCAGTCACGGAATGACAAGGAGACGGCAAACTTTGCAGAGTGAGTAGCAGGAGCTATTGATATGAGGGGGGAGAGATCTATTTGTAAGTGTGTGAGTGAGTGGGATTAGATGACAAGCTGGTTTAGTGAACTATGACAGGGTCCACATGTTTTCAAAATGTGCAGTTTGATATTTGAGTGTCATTATTTCTTTGAGGAGGTTTCGCCACTGAGTGTTTATTATGTTTCTAGACTTCCAATTAATGAGAATAGTTTTCTTGGCCATAAGGCAATGGGCTTGGTGTTGTGGATTAGTGGGTTGATTGCTTCTAAATTGGGGTAAACAGAGGGATGGGGGTAGTGGAATACTACAGCTTATAATGAATGACTTCTTTCCAGAAACACTGAGTTAGCTGGCAGAGGCAGGTGGGTTGAAGGTAGTTATCTTGGGTGTTTAGTTTGCATGTGAGCAAGCATCTGAATCTGTGAATCCCATTATATAAGTCTTGTGCTGAGTAATGTGTGAAATTACCTTGTACTCTGTCACCTCATACACTTATGTTAGTTCCGCTGGCACTGCCAGAAAACACTGAGGTCAATGGAGGACATCTGTAATAGGATAAAAGTTCAAATGCAATGCCCACTTGTGGTTGGCGTTCACAACAGCATGGTGGATACACTGAAACTTTGCACTGGAAGGGGATGGTTGGCATGGGAATGAGTAAACAATGTATGTTATTACATATTATATGTATACTTTTCATTCAAAATATTTGCATTTTACATTTTTGTCTGCAGCATAAATACCGCAAAGATTGTTTCTCATGCTTGATTTATGATGTATGATTTAATGTTCTCGAACCGTTTGCTAGGGTTGCTAGTTTTGGTATAACCAGTCTTCACAAGATGGCATCATTTCAAACAAAACGAAAAATAAAGTTCACAAAGAGCTGCGAAATCTTCTTGGTTGTGCCTGAGAGAGCACCACTTGATGTTGTTGATGCTAACTTTGGAATTATCTGAGGAATTGAATGCATTGGCTTTTCTTGAAACAATACTTCTTGGCAAGGACCTGAAAAGTGATGAGTTGTTTTGGGGAATGTAATGGAGATCTATGATACCGCTTTGAATAAGCAGTCAGGTCATACGGTGTATTTACTGGGTTTCATTGAGGATCCTAAAGTCTTGTTGTTTTTCCAGTAGGCTGCTGAAGTTGTTGAAATTTAACAGTTTGTTTTTCATGTCTGTGCTGAGAAATGGTAGATCAGAGACTGAAATTTTTGTACGTTCTTTTTGCCATATTTCTAACCATGGAGTGTTCTGTTCGTTGGAATGCCTCCAACGAATGTACTGTAGGTAGTAATGATGAATATAGTAGTAATTAAAAACCAGATGAGGGAAGCCGAGATTAGCTGGACCACCACTGCAGCATGAATTGCTGAAACTGACCAATTTCTACTATGTTGCATTCCTAGAGTGCATGTTGGTGTGTACTTGCACCAGCAAAAAATACCACAAGATTGAGCACAGAGCAAAGGTGACGTTGTCTAATGTGTGTCAGTATGATCACTTTTATTAACGGCCCACTAATCACATTTCTGCAGTTTGGTCACCTTGCGACAGGAACAAAGAGTCCATCAGCACTCGTTGTGTGTGGTCCTGTCCCTGGAGCTGGGAAGAGCCGGCTCCCAGAAATGCAGCCTTCTGTCTAGTGCTGCCTTCTGTCTTCTCCCAGCTCCTGGGACAGGACTTTTATGGAGTGCTATGCTATGGTGTCCCATAAGGATCAGTTCTTGGTCCTCTGCTACAGTATATAGTTTGTACACAGTTCCACTTAAAGCTATCATACAGAATTGTAATATATCCTATCACTCCAATCCCAATGCACAGCTGTATATCTGATGATTCCCTAATAATCTTAACCCCCTCAGTGATCTTGTTAATTGCATCAATGATATAAATAACCGGACGTCTGGAAACTTCTTAAACCTTAATGAAGGTAAGACTGAGGTTCTTAGAGTATATCCTAAGGCACAGAGACAGCAGGTCCATTCCAGGTTGACTTCCCTGTCTCTGAAACACACTTGGCATGTTAGAAACCTAGGTGTATAGCATATCACCAAAATCTCCAGGACATCATTTTATAATCAAAGAAACATATCCAAAGTCAGAGTGTTCCTGTCTCACTATGATTGTGAATAAGCTGGTCCATGCTTTCATTTCCAACAAGTGTAGGTTACTGCAATGTCCTTTTTGAATTATCCAAACAGACAGGAGGTAGACTCAAGCTTATTCAACAGTAGGAGTATCGACTGGAACTACGAAGTTATATCATAATCACTCCAACTCTGAGATCACTTCACTGGCTTCCCAGTTAGGATTGACTTCACAGTTGAGGGTTTTTAAAGCCCTATAATTATTATAATTATTAAAATCATTATTATATTAGGGTTAAGGTTAGAGTTAAGGCAACACGTCTTCATACCTAAACAACAGAATAGGCTGTTTGCCAATGACTCCCAAAACAACATATATGAGCGTTTTCAGACATGCAGGTCTAGCATCTGTAGAGGACAGATGTGGACCAGCCACAAGCAAGCAACAACAGACTGGGCCATTATAAGCCGTAGCACGCATGTGCACAGACAACTCTCAAAACGGTCACCATTTGGTTGCATTTAGGCACCAAAAGTATTTAAGTTTAGGAAAGACTTAGGGTTAGGGTTAGGGTGCCATGGTCACGATAACAAACACGCAGAAACGAACAAAACGCAACCGAAAATGAAACCTACTGAACACGGAAATAAACACCGGTCTCTAGTTTCATTTGGGACTCGAACACAGGTGTCCTGCGGGAAAGTCCTGTGTTTTGTCAACCCATCCACCACCCCAATTTCCTCCCCCTCGACCTTTCTTGCTCTTTCTACTACGTTGCTAAAAATCAAATCTCATGTAGATGCATTTTGCCACTACGATCCTACTGTCTGGAACTACCTGCCAGATGATCTGAGTTCTACTACAACTGTGTTCTTTCAAAAGTGCTCTTAAAAAATTGAGTGTGTTTCTGTGTGGTGGGGAGGGGTGCTTTTAGGGTAGGATGAAGGGTTTTATATGCTATATCTTATTTTATTCATGATGTTTGTGTGATATTTTTAATATTTTACTATTGTGAAATGTACGTATTCATGTTTTCAGTGTATGTATTTATTTTTCATGTAAAGCACTTTGATTTTGCAGCAGTATGAAATGTGCTCTATAAAGTTGACATGATTTGACTTGACTTGAATTAATCGCAATAAAACAGCATGACATAATGACTGCCTTTGATATGCAGTGTCTTAGTGAGAGAGGGAGACATACTGTATGTTGATGCCCAGAAGTTTGTTAATCATGATCATCCTTTTCTCTACCACTACCTCTGGGGTATAAAAGATATTTAACTGTGAGGTACTTGTGCTTACTTGTGCGTTTGCATTTAAAAGGGTCTTTCTACTTTTGCTCAACTACATTTCAATGGAAATACACTTGTATTTACTAAATCTATCTGGCGCCAGCAGTTACTAGTTGCTTTGAAGAACAGTCTCCTACAATAAGCAGTGGAAAATTATTCTCTTTGAAACTCAACTCTGATAACTGAGCGGAGGCAATCAGAGGCAGCAAAACTTAATCATAAGCTTTAACATGACGTTGTTGCATTAACAACTTCTCTCAAATCGCAATATGTTGGATTGAAGTTTTCAATATAATAAAGCATATATACTGATCAAAAAAATACAGGACCACAAAGCTGCTAATTCACAGTACAGATGAACTAATAAGCTGCCAGTACAAAAATAATTAAGGATGAAATATGACATTTCCAGAAGTCTGAAATGCATGTTAGTCTCTAATCAGATTATCAATTTATATTTATTTGAACATCATGCCAAGCTTGTTCAATAAGGAGGAGATCCATAGCAACAAGTTGATATCACACATTATCATATAATATGAATATAAATGAAGCTCTTTCTCTCTTCACCTTATCTAGTCAATCAAACATAATCACAATTATTGAGCAACCGTGTAATTCTATTCTTTGCATGTATTAAATCTTCGCTCTATTGTGTAACTGTGTGTCTTTTTCCCAGCACATATATTGTGCCAGGGATTAAGCACTTAAAACATTTTCATCTGTGATCCAGTGTTGTGCTGCTCAGATGTCTTCTCCTATTTTCCATTTCAGCCTCTGCAGTCATCCCTCCTCTTTAGAAACTAGCCTGTCTTGTGTTCCATTATTCCTCTGACTCCGTGATTCCAGTTTCTTTGCCACCATTTTATGTAGTATAAAAGTATAAGATGTCTTACATTACAATACATTTTAAATTCCAGTTATGTGCTTTATACAATTTTTGAAACAAGTTGTGGTGTCACCCCACAGTTTGCTCCCATACCAAGCCATCAGCCTCTACTGTACTAAATCAATTTTTACTAATCACAAAGTAAGTTACATTTTAACCTAATCCTTTTGATAGATATCGACTTTTTATTACCCACCAGTCAGTATTTTAATTATATCTAGTAGAAACAAAAGACTCATAAGCATGATGAAGACTCATAATAATACTATTAATACTATTACTATTACCAGTACTATTACTAGTACTAGCAATACTGTTGCCATAACCTCAATTTTCTAGTTACATTTAAAGATATCAACATTTCATTACTAGACATGCTTCCTGAAGTAGCTCTGGTTCCAGCAAAGCTCCTATATAGTAACCGTCTGTACCTCCTATGAAAAACCCTCATTAATAAGTGTTTGTTTATGGTGTACATTTTTGGGCAGTCCTCAGACCTCGGCATCAGTTGTCAGACATCATACGAAATAGCAATAAATGCTTTGTCACATTCAAAGTCAAGTGCAACTAGACCTTAGATGTGACAAAGCTGGACAAAACAGCCTCAGATAAAACTCCCCCAGACGAAAAGGCGTCAGACAAATCGGCCTCGGACAAAACGGCCTTGGACAAAACAGCCTCAGACAAAACAGCCTCAGACAAAACGGCCTTGGACAAAATCAGACAGGTTGTTCAGACAGAGGCTGTATTGTCTGAAATCGTTTTGTCCAAGGCTATTTTGTCTGACACCTTTAAGCCTGAGGAACAACGCTGTTTTGTCTGATGTCTGAGAACTGAGGCTGAGGTCTGAGGATGTCCTAAAATGTCTGTTGTACCTGGTCTTATAAAGTTCTTTTAGCCATACAGCATAGAATGCTGCATGCAGCTTCTATGAAGCTTATGCAATTGAAAAGCACCTCGGTTCCTTGCAACTTTTAGTCTGTTACTTGGTAGAACCAGACAATGAAAATCTCGAGTTTGTTTTTTATCTTTGTGTCATCATTTCAAATGCCTGTCAAAGCAAAATTTCTAAATGGGTTCACTTTCCAAAACAGTGACCACAAATACAACTGTTTAGAAGCACAAACAATGTAGTTCTGACTTGCAGCTAGACAAATAGTCATTACCATTATACAAGCAGGTTAAATCTGGATTACACTGGAACAAGATATCTAGCCAAACTGGGTGACCATATCTAATGAATCCATGGACCATACAATCATGAATTTAGAAATTGCTAGGAGGGTAAGTTATTTTAAAACATGAAAAGAACATAAATATATATTACAAACAAACAAAATATTAGTAATGGCAATTCATGTTCGACAAGTTAAGTCTGCTAAATATATCTTTGGAATGCATGTTAAATAATATGCGACTGAATAATTACTGAGACTTGCTGAAATACATGGTGTCACAAGGACACCAAGATACAATACATACTGTATGATTAATTATTTTATTCAATGTGGGAGGCGGGGACGGGCTGGGGCATTGGTATGTTTTCCTACCGATGTATGAATATGTGTAGTCAATGAGTGATATGGTGGAGAACTGTGTGTGCTTGTGTGTGCATGTGTACGATATGTTTTACCACCAGATGAAGACTATACACACTGAAATTGAGCCAGCCCATTCCCTGAGGCAAATCCATATTATCATATTGTCATATTATCATATTTTTTATTTTATTCACCCAGTCAATTTTTGCTCTAGAGATGTAATGAAGTCATTCACCCTTTGTTTGTTGAGTACAGACCTTGAACTGAGTTCACATTTGCATTGATTTTTCCTGAAGTGTACAGCAAAATCAATAAAGGATTACACAGAATTTCTCCTAGTAAATGTAAATTGTCTTTTAGATGGTTTCCAACCAATCTTGATTTGATTTTACTGGGATTTGTGCCATTATGTATTGTGAGTAATACATAATTTTGTGTGATGTGAGCAACTCCTATACAGTCCTTGTGTACCATCCTTGGTTCTGTGTATTATTGTACTTACAGGCATACATGAAAGTGTGTGAATATAATGGTAATTTACAATGTCCACAAATTAGTACCCTGAACTAAAGTGCCTTTTGCTGGTGTCACTGTGTTCAGTGTGGTTTTAACATAGTCCACTGTAAACCCCCTATTCAAAAGCTGTATTAGAGCATAATTAGAATGTTTTGCTACACATTACATAATGTGAACAGGAAATAGAGAAACAACTAGTCAGCTTTGTATTTATTTTGGATCTTTTTTAGCTTTTAACTAGAGTCATTTATCATGAAATAACAGAGATCATAGTCGGGTCCACTCTGAAATGGAGGATGTGGCTATATGACGTCACCCGAGGGAAAGCGGGCTAAGTTAAAGTTACATTACTCAATATTATGTGCATTCTTTTGCAGTAAAATGACCCCCTGCAATGTGTGCAATGAGTCAACATTTGTAGGTTAATTGCCTGGTTTGAGCTTTCTAAATTTCAGCCAGATATTCTAGAATTCTGGCCGGGTACAAGAACTACAGGACATTTTAATTTCTCGTGTTTTTAGATGATATAGAGGCTGTTTTGTTTAATAGTCGTAACTTGTGTTTTGTTGTGCAAGGGATGGATTAAACCTGACAAAACCCAAATATCCACTATGCTCATGAATGTTTCCGGATTGTCTGCAGCCCTCAACTTAATTCAAAGCTTCTCTCAAACTGCACATTCTGCGGCCAAACATATCCAAAATTTCATATCACTTGCGCAAGTGCAACATACAACATCCAGTTTAAAAAGCACTAAACTCACTTGCTCCAAGCACCAAACAGACAAACAAAAAGGCTCATGAGTCAGCAATGCAGCAACAGAAACAGTTCATTCAAAGTTTACCTTGTAGCTGAGAGTCTGCAGTTTCACCACATTTTCAAATTGAAGCTCTTTTTTCCATATTGATATTATGCAATGTGTAACTTAAGTTGAGGAACGATGCATAGGCTGCATAGCTTGGAGAAGACATACACTTGCAGCCACAAACCATTAAAAATAAATGGGGAAAAAGGCGAGAGGTGCATTCACAAAACCATCTGTGATCACATACTAGAGTTGCAAAGACCTAGAGCATAGCTTAACAGAAAATGAAATGGAGTAAAACATTATTAAGCAAGACTGCATTGAGGCTTATTTTGTTTCAGTATGACCCTATTGACAGTATCTTCTTTCCTGGTCTCTGCCTCAGGTATCATTCGTACTGCTTTGTCCAACATGGACCGTGAGTCCAGGGATCGCTATACTGTGGTGATCCAGGCCAAAGACATGGCTGGATCAGTGGGAGGACTCTCTGGATCCACCACGGTCAACATCACCCTTACTGACGTCAATGACAACCCTCCAAAGTTTTCCCAGAGTAAGTCGTCCTGATCATAGGCTGCACATTTGTACAGAATTTTTTACCTTCTGACAACAGCAGGACAAAGTGTTTCTGCTAAAGCTCTGGTCTGGAAATGTTTTCACATTATATATCAGCTGCAGGCCCAACTCTGACCTTTTTGCTGTTCTAGGCAAGACTGTGAATTTACAAAGTAAAGCTGGCGGGGTGGGAAAGATGGACTCATGCTGTCATGAACTTATGATGCTTTCCGCACACACGCACGCACGCACGCACGCACGCACGCACACACACACACACACACACTTCTATGAAGCCAGCAGGGTTCAGTCTACAGCAGAGCTACCAAATGGCTTTTTTTCAATTTCAGTGCTGCTGTGTTTACCACTGCAGTATCACAAATTGTTAAGACACATTCTGATTTATGTGGATTTTTTTTCTCTCATTATGGTGTTATGGGCAATATAGTACCAATATAGCAATGCTATAGGCCCCCATGCCTTTAACCAGCCATGATAAAATGGATTTATATATTAGTAACTACATAATCTTATGTAAAATTTCACAAGTAAGATTTTGAATTGCCATTGAGTACATTGTACAATCCAAGGTTTGTGTAGGCAGCATTTGGTGATTGCCAAAGCCTTTTCCATCACAATTTATTTGGACTGTCCGATGTTGAAATTCAACTTAGTATCGACTTTGTATCAGTTGAGTTTTACAGTTGAGTCACTGCTGATGCTTAACATCATGGAAACACTAATGTTAAAACATAGTATCAGTAGTCTAGTCTTTTCTAGTCTAGTCTTTTAACTTAGTATCGACTAAGGTTCGGTTGATACTAAGCTGATATAACGCTGATACTGAATTAAATATTAACATTGGGCTGTCTAAATAAAGCATCGCTGCCTTTTCTGCTCTTATCAAAATAATAAAGACAAGAGTCTAACAGCCCCACTAGCAAATGAGTTAGTGACTTTGCCATGTTTGGAAGCCTATACTGAGGTTAATGGGGCTAAATAATAAGTTTGTAGAAGTAGGAAGATGCTCACACCAGGGTAGATTCTTCCCAGAACACCTAAATTATGCCATTATTCCCTGCGCTTGCCTTAGTTTAAAGTGAACATATGATATGACATAGAGAAGGTGGGTCAGCTGTAGAAGAGCACAACTTAACTATCTGCAACACTTTGCTCTGCAATGCTTTAATATTAAAACAATGCTCTTATTATTAAAACAAATATTTTTTTTGCTTTGGTTTGTTGCCTAGATGCAATTCTGCTGTAGCTCTTCATAACCTTATGTGTGCAGTAATTTTGTTATACAAACTAAATGCAGGCTCAGCAGATGAAAACAAATGTCTCTTTCCAAACTGCATAGGATACTACAGTAAAATAGTTGGTGATTCATTTTTATATTATTATTATTCATTCTTATTCTATTCATCTCAGCAGAAATCGGCTACATTTTATTAATACAAAATTGAAAAGTTGATCTTACCATTGCTGAGCTGCCACAGTAGGGAAACACTGACTAAACTATCATTGTTAAGAAGTCTCCCTACTAAAAGCGAAATCTTTAAAGTCTGCCAAGGGAAGGTGAAACCTAACTAAGCCCCAGAGCACATGACCTAAATGGTGAACAGACTGACTGACCAACCTTGCCATCTAAAGAGCCCTGCACTCTCACTAGTGGATCTAAAACTCATTTGACTTTTGGTGCAGTGTGGCTCAGTTCACACGATCACGGTGCTGCTTCATTGGCTCAAACCAGAAACCCTGACAAACAACACAAATATGACTTTTGGTCAATTTAATACAGTGCATATGTCTGCTATCCCAAGGCTGTAGGACAAGACTAAAGTATTATCTAGTAGTATCTTACAATATTTCTTCACTTTTATCTCATGTCATTAAGGCTAGGGCATGCTTGATTGTTTCTGGCTTAAGGCAGGCTGGAGGAATATTTATTTCAATAGCTGTTTGGCTGATAGGTGGATATACTGTAGATTACCACAAAAAGAGTATATCCTCCACTATACCACTGGCTTTAGGTTGGTAGTCTCTGGTGTATAGTCTATTCATTTCTTTCCAGTGATGGGATGGACCACCACATGACATGGAGCACAGAATGCAAATAATGAAAGTAATGAAAGTAAAACATTTCTCTCTAATCCTATGTTGGAAATCAATTTCATCAAATAATGCCCTTTATGATATTTCAAATGACCCAGCATGAAAGGAAAATCCATTTAATAACTGACCAGGCTAAATAGCCTAAATTAAGAGTCTGTTCATATATGCCTACGGATATTACAGGTTTAATATAGGGAAAGGAAGGATCCCAAAAACGAATTCTCTGTGTCACCACAATGTTGTGACAATGAGCTGTATTTTAGTGATGGCACATAGCTGATGGCAGGACTTTGCACTGGTGAAATGGCATTTTCACTGGGGCACACAGAGGGTTTTTTCCTCACATTTTGTGCAATTTTAGATGTTTCACCAAGTGATTTGCAGATTAGCAGATCCTATTCAAGGAATTGCCCACCGTTTTTTTGGATGATATTTTGAACAGTTTGACTCAAAATAAGAAAAAAATAAGATAAAATAGTTTCATTCTGACTATATACACATGGCTTTGGTGTAAATGATTGTCATCCAAAATATGCCAGTAAATACCATGATACATGAACAACATTTAAAGAAATACTCCATTTTGGCTTACCCAGACAGAGACAAGATGTTTGATACCATTTTCACCTCTGTATGTCCACTGGTTCAGTTCCTATGGGTAGCATTTTGTGTTAGCTTAGCATAAAGACTTGAACTCTACAGGAGTCATGAGCCTAGCTCTGTCAAAGTAAAAAAATAAACCTTACAGCAACTCCAAAGCTGTCTTATTTACACAATGTATCATGTACACCAGTAATGAACTACACATCTTGGATTTTTTTTTTTTTTTAATGAGAGTCATTTTAGGAGAAGCTAGATGGTAGGAACTATAACTGCTGAAGAGACATGTTCAGCGGTTATAGTTCCTACCATCTATTGTTCCTACCATCTAACTTCTCCTAACTTCTCCTTTTTTATTCCACAGTGTGTATTTCAAATGCACATGCTACACTGTGTAAATAAGACAGCTTTGGAGTTGCTGTTAGATTTATTTTTTTCACTTTAACTTTGCTGGGCTAATGACTCCTATAGACTTCAAGTCTTTATACTAAGCTAACAAGAAATGCTACACATAGGAACCAAACCAGTGGACGTACAGAGGTGAAAATGGTATCAAACATCTTGTCTCAGTCTGGGTAAGTTGGAAAAAGGGCATTTTGTTTTTTGCCTTAATTCAGGCCAGTGAATTAAGGCAAAAATATAGGGAAAGTTTGGTATGCAAAAGAGACATCCATCAGCTGGTCCTTGACATCTGTAGAGGATACAATATATTGGACAGTGGTTTCCTAGACCAGACCAACATGGTAACCAAATGTGCTATCTCCTCCCAAGCTAATTTAACATCATCTGTGCTATATGGACTTGTGGCAGTTTTGCTCCTCCCACACAAGGACATTAATTTCCTCTTGGGAAAAGCTTTTGTGGGGATCCACTCTGGCATGCTCTCTCCACCACAAAAATTGAGAGTGTCGTGGCGCAGAACACATTACATTTAAAGAAAAGGAAAAGAGGTGATTTGATTGGTCATAACTGATGCCAGCCCCTGTTATACCTTACTGATTATGTAGTAATGCCACCATCATTCCCTGATTCTTTTTTTTTTTTTTTTTTTTTTTTGGGGGTTTTGGGT
>OMKZ01056325.1:26583-43976 GCA_900302535.1 Neoniphon sammara
TACTCTTGCAAACACACACACACACACACACACACACACACACACACACACACAATGTTTTACAATTACAGCTTCAGGCCAGCATGAATATAGTATTATGCTAATGACAGTAGTAAACATGTCAAGAAATGTTATATCACAAATGTCAAGGCAATTTAACCACTGTGTTTTGTTTTGTTTTTTCCTTCTTTGCCTGAAAGCTCACAGATAGACACTCATTCATTTATACCACAAGTGACTACACGACTTAATGAACACACCTCTAAGTCAAGTTTGGATATGCAGCACGGTTGTTGCTGTATTTTTTGTCCATTGTCCCATAAAGTTTGTCAAGTTAGAGTCGAAATCTGCCACTATTACCATTTGTTTACATAGAAACAAACACAGTTACATCTTCTTCTTCATTGGTAGTTGTTCTTTATCAGCAGTTTTCATTTGGTGGCCCTACCTGAAACATGTGACATTGCAACAGTCATTTGCGTTAGAAATTTTCCGCCTCACATTTTGCACAGCCTAACTAACCATCTAGGAAGGCATCAACACAACAGAGCAGATATGGCAGACATAAATAAACAACAACTGAGTATCAATTTACATATTATTTTGGTGCAACAATCCAGCTCTCTCCCAAAACTATCAGTCTGAGAGCACCACATGATTTGCAGATTGCATTTGAGCCCGTTGAATGTTTGTTTGTAGCCATAAATGAAAGTTTCTTCTTTTTTTTCAACCTCAAAAATGGTTCATATTGATAACAGGTGTGATAAAGACAAATTAGCCTTATTCCCAGTAAATATGGCTAGTGAGGAACTCAGGCTAGCAGAATCAGTATGATCTTTTAAATCTCGTTAATATCTTTAACTTTTCCTTTAGTCCCTTTTATTTATTCTTATCACCATCACCCATCATCTTATAACCTTCATTTATCTTTGTGGGCTTTTGCTGATTTGACTTTTGTATTTTATTGCTCTAATTTACTATTAATTGGGATAAACATTTTAAGGTTTGATACTGAAATTTTTATTTTTATGAAAATTTCCTGGTGAGCTAGACTAGAAAACCATCAGATTGCATGGAATCTCATTAATTTTATGTAGCACCATTTTATTCTATATATAGTACAGTGGCAGTAGTTGATGGGCTGCCTGCAGGTCAACAGGCAAACACCAGGAAACCGAAAAGAAAAATGATTTGCTCTCCATGCAAAAACATTTTTGTTAAACTACAAACATACGTTCAGGAAATTTGGCATTGTCTTTTAAAGGGGTTTGATGAAAAAATTGTCTGTCATGGTGCTGTCATTGTAGAGAGCTACCAGCTGTATGTACCAGAGTCGGCTCCAGTAGGAAAGGCAGTGGGTCGGATCAGAGCCAACGATGAAGACGAGAAGGAGAATGCCGAGATGAGCTACACCATCACCAATGCTGATGCAGCTGCCATCTTTTCCATCACCACCGACAGCGACCGTGAGGAAGGAATCATTTCCCTGAAGCAGGTTTGAATCAGAGATCCCAACACATAAACCTGCTCTGAGACTATCAGAGGTCCCTCGTTTTACTGCACAAGCTCTGTATACACTGCACAAAGACAGGTTGCACTCGGATGACATGCTTGTCGTGCAGGTGCAAGAATTGCTTGTAGTTACTGGAAAAAATGAAAAAAAAAAATTGCAAAGCAGTGTGCAAATCCACTGTCCACAAAGGAAAAGGAACACAGGATTTTTAAAACACTCCATTCTAGAGTTCACTGTACAGAAGTTGCCTTTTTTGCCAACCGAAAGTACAATTTTCATGTGGACAGGAGTCAAATAAATAAAAAAAAATAAACAATAACACATGAAACAAACTGTTTGACCAATTTAAATGTTTCTACCAAGTAAGCATCTTTTATATCACTGTTTGCCTTTTCACTACTGAAAATTAATCATTCATTTTAAACATTTGCAAAAAGAACTAATAGCTAGAGACCTGCTTCAGCAATCTACAACCAGGTGTCTTCCAGCAAGGCACTCAACCCACAACTGCTCACGCCATGAGTACACCTGGATTAATGCGGGTATTTAAAAGTGGCCTCTGCATTACTAATGGAAGACAGATGCAGGTTAAAGACCACATCAGAGCCTTTTACCACAACTCCCAGTCTATGTATATAGTAAGATTCACCTGATATGGGTTTTTGAAGGCCAAGACTAATCATTTTGTTTTGAAGCTGCAAATAACTGACATTCTGGGCCTATGTTTGGTATCTTTTGAACATTATTATGCCCAAAAATGACATGGATTCATTGTCTCCCCTGGAATTTTATTCTTGTAAGCATGGAAAAGGCCTTTCACTGAAACCCAGGCTAGTGAAATTCTCTTTGAGTTAGCAGCTCTGGGACTCTGCAATATAGATTAAGCCTATAAATGAAAAATTCTAAAACAACAGATACTATAAAATGAATAAAAAATAAAATGTGCAGTGAAGTGGCTGCATTGCAGGCTTCGTTGCAGGGAGAAACATCCATCATTATTGGAGGCAGAGGACACTTAAGCCGATATCCAATTTTTAATAAAATGCCAATATCAGCCCAATGTATTAGTCTAACCGTAGTATGCAGTAAATTAAAAAAGCACAGAAAAGGGAGTAGATTGTTCTGTACTGCTCATTGCAGCGATTAGACTAGTTTTTAGCTATTTCTGTAAGAGGCATTGAGGCAGAACATATAATTTGTCAGAATCCAGCACCACCATTAGCTGGAGCAAGGGCCCACAAAATATTATATTCAGTCATCACTGTTTGAGCAGTTTCTTTCTTTTACCTCTTTTCAAAGGTATTGAAGTGAATTGCACAGGAAATGGAATTGGATAAAATGCACTATGCATGCCCAGTACTTCCAAGTGGACTGAAATCCTTTCAGACAGTTAAGTGTGTCTGATTCGCCTCCCCACCCTTTGAACTATGACAAGAGGGAACCTCATGCTTGGTAGGAGGGAGCAATGCTGTTCTTCAGTGGCACAAGTTTAAAGTGTGTTTGATTTGCTTTGTATCTCCTCCTTAGCCACTGAACTTGAAAACAGGGGAAGCCTCCCTGCACAATGAGAGTCCGTAGTTGCTTATTCAGAGTTTATATTTGCTTTTGTTAACATATTGAAATGCCCATTGTTAAATTCAGCTTTTCAGGCACTGTGAAAAAAATGGGTTAAAGACACCCCTCAGGGTGTATTTACCTTTTATTTTGTGGAATAATCACCAGCTGCTTGGCTTGGTCATTCCATGTCGTGAAACATAATCCATATTTGGGTGACAATGACAGCTATCAAATACAATAGAAAAGCTGTGTTAGAAAATGTGAAGTTCTAATATATACATTCTACAATGTTGCCATGCTCTGAAGGGTTACCTATCTTTCAGTGCCATAGTAGCCTGTTAGCCAAAATGTTTTGTTCATTAGTTAAAATCACATCGCTTGTATCTGGAAACAATGCACTGAATAGCCACTGCAGTTGCAAACCCACACATGTGGTAACAGTGGCCCAGCATGCATCACTCAGTATCAGGTGAGAGAGTGCTTTTTGACTGACTCACTAGTCTCTCAAGCCAGACATGTTGGCGGCCGTAATTTCCAAACGTTTCCGCCTGACAGTCTGTACTTCAGAAGTGCTGAAAATGAGCAGCAAAATAGGGCAGATATCTGGTCATTTCCTCACTTCCGTATCCCCTGTACAGACACGTAAATAACTCCTACTGGAAACCAAGTTAGTCAAGGCCTAGCTAGCTAGCTGCTGAGCAAAAATGGAAATTCGAAAAGGTATTCCCAATTCATCTCTTTTGGAACTTTGCAAAATTCTGTGACAATCGAGGTTCCTCCTTGCTGCGGTGACATCTTTTACTTTACTTTCAGTGTCTTCTTTCACTGGTTTCGTCAGCATATCATCTATGCTAGCTAGCTGTCTTGGTTGTTTCAGAGGGAAATACATTTTTGTGAACACTGTGTCATGATTGGTCGAATACTCTTCTGGTATGAAGAGTTTTTTTGGTGGAAGATGACAGCTTCATGTCCTAAAATTTTAATGGGCTGAATTATCTTGGAGCATTTGAAGATTGTGGAAGAGATAGCCTGGCTTGAGATACTGACTGACCTGAATTTAACTCTTGATCATAAACACTTCTTGCACCATGGGAAAAATAACTCCTGTATACATATTTGTCTGAGCAAAGTGGCAAGTCATCCATGTGAAAGTGACAGTGACACTACCCTTAAGGGTCTCAAGGGATCACTGCAGTCATTAACTTTCAAATTGCACTTCAAGGATTAGATGGTTGAGGAGGGGAGGCATGATGACTCATGGTGGAATTGATCAGTCTGAATTGCCCAGAGGTGTGAGTGTGGATCTATGTGTGTTCACCCTGTGATGGACTGGCAACCTATCCAGAGTGTTTCCCTACTCTCTGCCCAATGCATGCTGGGATAGGTTCCAACCCTCCACGACCCTGATTAAGAAACCCTTTCAAAACCTTCTTAATAATGACAAAATGCATTGTCATCAACCTGATTGTTTTTAATTTGCCCCCATAGTTATTTGTAGGTCATACACATCAAGATTGACTCAAATTCATTAATACACTTTGTAACACCAACTCCCACAAATTTATGCTGTGCACATAAAATCCTTTGAAAGATGGTGTAAAGACTTTACGCAGAGATCAGTTCATCTGTTCAGAACGGCTGCTATCCTTGCTGCAGGACTCAGCTCATCGACCCCTCAGCTGAATAGATTTGGCTCTTGTCACTTGCAGAGTGGATCCAGACAGATCATGTTGAGACAAATACTCCTCATTAAAGACTCGAAAGCTTTTTTGGTTTGCTCAGCACCTTTGCAGCTCAATGCTCTCGCCAGCTAGCTGCCCTATAACACTGATCATAAGCTATTTGAAGAACTGAGGAATATCACATGGATTTGATTTACTGACCTGTGTCATAGGTCACATGTAGAAAGCTATGCCTTGAGCTTGTTCACTTGATACACTGTGTGCCCATCTAACATTTTTCTTTTTTAATTTTGCTGTGTCTCCTCTCTCCTCACCAGCCTCTGAACTATGAGAAGAGGAAAGCCCACATACTCCATATTGAGGGTGCCAACATACACCCAGACTCTCGCTTCTCTCACCTGGGACCATTCAAAGATGCGACATCACTGCGGGTCATTGTGGGTGATGTGGACGAGCCACCCGTTTTCTCCATGGACTACTACATCATGGACGTCTATGAAAACTCACCCATTGGCACCCAGGTTGGCACTGTTACCGCTGTGGACCCTGATAGCACCAACAGCGCTGTAAGGTAATTAAAAAAAAAGAGTGGGTGGGGTGGTGTAACATCCCATAAGAATATATCAAATATCATGGATGTACTTTTAACAATTGGCAGTATGTAAATATATAAACATTTACCTAGAAAAGGGAGACGTAAAATTGTTGTGGTGTGGAAATATGTCAATTTAGTAATGTTATAAGTAAAAGAGAACAGCCTGATATTATAGATTTGTTGTTTTCATGTTAGTTTATAGCTGGGCACTGCAATCTGCTACCATGAACTATGTGCCTGTGACAGATGGGATACTGCTGGGGGAATTGAAAGTCACATGCTTTCTTCTGTTAAATAAATTGCAAGTGCTTCAGAAGTGGAAGGCAGATTCTTAAATCGAACGAACTGAAAAGGCTAACTTACTATTGTTAACTGGGTAACTTTGCTAGATTGCTAATGGAGGCTGTATTGTTCCCCGGTTGAGAAAGACTAGAAAGGTTAGACCTGCCTCTGTGGATGGGGCTAGTACTGCAGTACAACATTGATGTTCTAGTGCATTGCACATCTATGGTTTCAATGCAGTCTGTACAGTATGTAGCCAATGTATTACTTGTCCCATAAATTATTAATCGGGTGTATCACTTCTGTCAGATTTTGGAATATCTCTTTTAAGTATCTTTCAGTGAACCACAAATGTGACTGAATTTCCTCCCCAACTCTGGTCACCTTGACTGATGATGATATTCAACTAGAAGCCACTAGTAATTCTAGCATCTTCTAGATATGTGCCACTGGTTGCCATTGGTTATCCATGAAGAGCCTGAGAGGTTTATTTTTGTCAGATACTTTGTGTGGTACTTGAATTGAATGGACACACTGACAACACTAAAGGTGTCTGCACATCATAAGTGGTTTATGCTGTGCTCCCCGCTAGGTTGGGCGCAGAGTCAATGGCTGTCCAACACATCTTCCAACCCAGGTCATTTTACAGGCTAGGAACAAATAACCTGTGGAGTTGCACTTTGTGGGAGGATGCTCTGGACTGTCAGTTAGCTTTGCTGTTAGCAGTATAGGAACATAAACCTGGTCTGACTGCTGGCAGTCTCCATGCAGTCCTTTTACAGTTACAGTTGGCATTTAGCAGACGCGTTTATCCAAAGCGACGTACACGTGAGATTTCAATACAACACAAGCAAGGTACTAGTTAGAGACAACGACGAGAGTAATGCTACAAAGCTAAGTAAAATTTATTTATTTATTTTTCTGTACAAGGTTGTGATACTTTTTAAATTAATGATATATAACTCAGGAGATTAAGTTTTGGCTGTTGGTATATTGAATGTGATTGAGTATGCTTCAAAAGGTCACTGGCAAACGGAGTCAAAGTTGAAATATATTGAACTTTGAGTGCAGTGCAACATGGAAAATCCAAGCGGTGTGCGACTCCCCAAGGCATGATATCGTTCTGTCCATAGGAAAACAATGGCACAGCCAGTAATGTGTAATGTGATTACTGAAACTGAAAGTAAACTAACAAACTGCAATGAAATTTGCAACTTAAATACACATTTTGTCACTATCTGAATCTCTTTTAAGCAAACTATAAATGCCCATGATTGAGAAAGGTATGGAATCATTATCCTGTGTCACAAGACTTTATTAAATATAGAGATTCAGATTGTGACACACCCATATAGAATGCAAATTTCATTTTAATTCTATACTACATTCCCTCTCCCATTGGAAGGCTATGGCTTTATACTGTGATGATGGAGACGTTAAGTGGGGCAGAGGGACATGTTTTTGACTCAAAGACATGCCTTTCAGGCATGTTTACCGCCTCTGCTTGGAGAGTGGGATCTGTCAATGGAGTGCAGGAGAGCAGATCATGAAGTGCAATTATGAATCCCACCAGACTTTTTGCCCACTTGGTAAAAGTTAGGGTTATGGTTCAATGAGGGCTTTCTCAGATACGCCCACATGGTTAAGTTTAGGGTTATAGTTGGGTGAGGGCTTATGTCAAGCCTATTTAGCAAATGGGCAACAGACCAACTAATTTTATGATCAGTTACAGTACCTATGGGCGTATCTTGCATAATAACATGATCATGAAGACACGTCTTACTAATCCCTCCTCCTCACATTTCCCTGCACTAAACTTCTTTTGGGGGGCATGTCTTTGACTGGTTTGGGCACATGCTGCCCTAGTGGGCATATCTTGGTGGGATGTCTATTGAACTCTGCAAGCTGCAGTCCTATTTCCTTGGACTTTTGTTTTTACCAGATAAAGAGAGGATTTGGGTTTCCGTTTCAGCTTCTGCCTGACTCAAGAGAGCCATGATAGTCGTGGGGTATTACCTCTGTCCTGTTTTCTATAATAATCAGGGATTTTCAGGGAAGAAGGTTAACTGGAGTTGGATACAGTTGTGACTTGTCCTCCTATTGGGTCTACTGCACATTCTCAATGAATGCAAAAATATGAGTAGTATCTCTTCTATTATGTTCTTCCAGCTTCTCAATAAGTTTTCTTTTTTTAATGACTGTTGTTCTCAATTTAAGGTTTATTTTGCTAGATCGCCTTAATATTGTATCATTCCACAGGTACTTCATAGAGAATGAAGATGAGAGACCTTTGTATTTCACCATTGGGGTGAGCAGTGGCGTCATCAGGACAACTCAGGTTTTGGACAGGGAGGACATGGCATGGCATAATATCACTGTGATGGCTGCAGAGGTTGGTAAGTTCACAGGAAGGCCGGTCAAAATATCTGTTGTTCATTTTTCTGAATAGCTATCCATCAGCATGACATCTGTTTGTCTATTCCTCCACCAATCTATCCATTAATTACCAATTGGATTGTATGCTTAAACTCAGCAATAAATGAAGAAAGCCTGTTTCATCCCTTAGTCATCTTATAGCTAATAATTATATTTCATTTTGAAATAATTGCTATGTTCTATGTTAGCTTGCTTTACATATTGAAAAGAATGTTCTGTAGGCTATTCTTATAATATTCCAAGACCTTCAGCATTGCTTAGTAAATGGGGAAAAAATCAATGTGGACAACATAGAGGGTGATAAAGCTAAAAGAAATACACAATGGAGGTATGTTGAGTATGTGATATGACTTTAAATGATATTTCAGCGTGTAGGTTGCTAGCATGTAGATTGTTAGCTTGGAAGTTTTTGTTTCACATAGAGATGTGAATTTTGAAAATGGTAACACAGATAGCGGAGGGGGAGGAGAATTCCGACTGAAATAGTCAGCCAATAGCAGGCTTATACCTACAGTCTACATCTTGTGAGCCAGACTATTGCTTGCTTGATGTTAGAATTTAAGATATGAGGATGTTGTATAAGATAGTTGAAAGAGAATTATATATACATGAATTTTACCATACCTGTAGTAAAATTTTAGAACTAAAGTCACTTCAGCAACCTCAGCCAGTGTGAATATCAAGGATCAAATATTAAGGATTTTAATTTGTCTTCAAGCCTGTGCTTGGCCTCAAAAAACAACTTCAAAACAGGTTAGGAAATTTTGAGGAAGCTGCTTACTTTTGCAAAATGTCAAACTTTAAAGTCAATTTCTGTAGTATTCCCCTTTGTCATCTGATCAGAGTCTTGTGTATCATCACAGATAGATTGCTTCTGAGGGAGAAGTCAATCAATTTCTCTTCTTGATCCCCACCCCCTTTCTCTCCTTGCCGATGCTTATCTTGCCAATTACCCTTTCCCATACCCTTTACGCTGCACAATAGTGTGTGGGTAATGGACTGGACTGGGGCATCCATAAATGCCAGGTGGCTCACTCACCCTGATGTTAAGTCCCTGGGGATTAATTTCTGTACCAAACCTCCTCTTTATGGGGATACAGGTTAATTATTAGGAAATTAAAGGGGAGAACCACTCAGTTTAAGAATTCATTGATGTTGTTCTACCTTGTCCCTCTTCATGGTAAAATTACTGGGGATTAATAATGAGTACCAAACCTCTTAATGGGAATAAGGGTTAATCAGTAGGAAATGAAATAAGATCACCTATCATTTTAAGAATTTGCATATCCTGTGTTCTACATTTCTGTTTTTCTTCTTTACTAAGACTGGCATCTGACATTTTGTCCAGTGTGAGAGAAATGTCTCACAACCACAGGACAAAGTCTAATTAATTGATAATGCTTTTTAAAGGGATGGTAAGTCCAGTTAAAAATGTGTATTTTCTCATTTAGTATTACTCTTGACCACCAAGATTGGAGAGCTCCTAAAACTCCTAAAATAGCTGATAAAATGGAGTTTTAGGAGTTGTATTTTCTCATGCATTCCAGCAGGGCTGGGTGGGCTTTAGTTCCACTTACAGGGTAACAATATTGCTTGGACTCTGGTAAGACCAACCAACTATCCAGCAAAGTGAAAATATCCCGCTTGTTGGAACTGAAAGTGCAGCAATATGTTAGCTAATGTTTTCATTGCTAACACTGCTATAGAGCTTACTTGCTAAAAACTTACACTACAGAGGCCTGTGGTAGGAGATTTATTTGATAGAGTCCATCACTAGCTAAAGGTCCATCTGTAAGACTGAAGGATCTTGCTAGCCCCCACCTCTTCTGATAGAGTGTTAGATTGTTCAGATAATCCTTGGTAAAATGGTATATGTCTATCCAGGAACAGCACAAAATCAGCTGCTATGCGGGCGACCAGTTACTGTTACTACTGTTTGATGAGGAACAAGTGCAGTTGAAGACTGTCAATCAAATGCGGACAGGAGGAATCAAAGCTTTGTGTTCTGACTGGATTACCTCCACTCTTCTGTTTGAGAGCTGCTTTTAATCCCCAGCAAAACCGATCGTTTGGCTCAGGATCAATCAATTGATTGATCTCTCTCCACATCGAAAGGACTTCAGTTTCAAGATGTTTTCTCCAATTCTACAGTTTTCCAATTTTAGCTGTAATACTGAAATGCAAGTGTGAATGTTCATTCCCAATCCACTCCTACCTCTTTCTCATCATTGCAATGGACATAGACATAGGAGTTGGATATCTATTCCCTGTGGATATATATAGCAGAGAAATCAGGATGTAGGTGCAAAGGTCATCTTCATTTTGTCTGGTAATGCTATAGAGCTGAGAGTGGATAAGAAAGTAATAGACACTTCAGCGCTCCAGTGAATGCAGCAGAGAAAAGAGAGCTGGTGTTTTTCAGAAGATGTGGTATCTGACCCTAACCCCTGCCTATCACCTCAGGTCTGATCAGAAAGTGTCTGGGCTTTCACTGCATAGCTGCTACCCAGATACACCCTATAATCCACCTCTAATAGGATGTTAGGAGAGGAGCCCAGCAAAGCAAAGCAGGGAGGGAGAGAGAGGATTTAGACAAGGAGAGGTGACAGGGAGGGGAGAGATGAGAGAGAGATGATGACAAAGTATAAAACAAGGGCAATGGTGTTGGCACAATGTTTGAGTTTTGACTTGAATTTTAAGTTTACTAACTAAAAATTAGATATCACTGGGTCATAAAGCCATCAAGCAGTATGTTATCATGCTATACTTGGACAGTGTTAAAGCAACGTTTCCACAGAGATGATGATTTCAGTTGGTTGTCCCTTTTTTATTTTTTTATTTATTTATTTTTTATTGGATTGGTAAGCCAAATAGTTCCATTTTTCGCTCTTGGCATTGAGGCTGTTATGTGTTCAGAGTCAGTTATATGACTCTGAATGTTGCAGTCCAGTGTTAAGACCAAGACTGAGGCTCTGTGTATCCTAATCCTCCTTTTAACTGTTTGAGTCCACACGTGTAGTCCATTAGGAATGACGCTAAAATAGAATTTGACTTAGTACAACTCATTTCGTGAAAGAACTCCGTTTTCAGCAAAATCCCCTTTTTCCGACTTACCCAGACTGAGACAAGATGTTCAATACCATTTTCACCTCTGTACATCCACTGGTTCGGTTCCTATGAGTAGCATTTTATGTTAGCTTAGCATAAAGACTTGAAGTCTACAGGAATCATTAGTCTAGTTCTATCAAAGTGAAAAAATAAACCTTGCAGCAAAGCTGTCTTATTTACACAATGTATTGTGTATTTGAAATATATATTTTGGAATAAAAAAAGAGGGTTGTTTTAGGAGAAGTTAGATGGTAGGAACTATCGATGGAAGGAACTGTAACCGTTGAAAATATGTGTTCATTGGTTAAAGTTCCTACCATCTAATTTCTCCTAAAACGACTCTCATTTGAAAAAAAATAAAAATTCCAAGTCATTTCATTTTGGAGCCAGGCTAATGACTCCTGTAGACTTCAAGTCTTTATGCTAAGCTAACACAAAATAACATTTCTGTTATTATATTACTAGTTATTCCTAAACAATTAGACATCAGTAATGATGTCCTCTACCATGAATTATGCAGTCCTACCTCGGACCAATCAGCATAAAGTATGTCAACTTCTTTTGACCTATTAATGTTGCAGCCTCCTTGTACTAATTTATATGGGACAAATGAATGTGAAATTAATGCTTTGCTTATTTTTTTATTTTTTTATCTTTATTTTAATTTAATGTGATTTTGTGTTTTATTTTCATGCTAGCTCATGTCTTGCTTTCATCTTTTCTGTTTTTCATTAGAACCTTTGTTGCTTTAGCAACAGCTAATAGGGATCTCAATGAACAAATCAACAAATAAAAATAGGTGAAAAGACAGACATGAGAGAGAGAGAGGGGGAGGCTAGAGAGAAGATTTAGATAGAGGGAGAGCAGGGAGGAGAGAAATGTAGATGAGGAGGTGTGAGAGAGAGGCCCTGGATAAAAGTGCATATGCCAGCTTTATGGAGAGAATGGAGGACAGCTGCATGCCAATAGGAAACCAATTAATTACAAATAAGTCCAGACATTCCCAAAGATTATATGTCAAGGTATCACAATGATGTCAAGAATGCAAGCTCAGTCTGCTCTCTGGATGTAATCTCCAAAAACTGCAACAGCTTTGGGATTCTCTTCAGTGTAATATGTTCTGTCGTGCCCCTCCGCAACAGTCAATAGTCAAAAGTTATGAGGTTTTTGGTGGCAGGTTTTCTGTCTTAGAAGCGTTGTATTCACTCCCCAGGTTGCCCTGCATCTTTTGATCAAATTCGGCTTCAACACCTTGTAGATACAACTAGATATTGGTTGACCATTGCATTTTGAGTTTAGCTGTGTTGTGGCTTCAATTTAGCTGCTAGAGTTTTGGAAAATGCCCCACCCCAGGAGCTGAAAATGAGGTTTTAACTGGTTCAGCCATTCTATCAGACACTCTGTCTGTCTGTGCCTATACTGTAGGTCATTGGTCTGTGTGTCCAGGGAGAGTGGAGAATTTTCACAAATAAAGTAAGTGTGAACTCAGTAAGCGCTGGGTACTTTCTCACTTGGAAAAAGTGATGGGTCAATTGCCAGCTCACCCCACTTTGCTGGCGACTCTGTGTACAAGGCATTGCAAAGGGTTTTCAGTTTTCGCAAGGCTGAAGTACTCTTACACATTATTTTTCTCAATAAAATAACATTATAACATAACAAGGTACTTTTAATGGCAATAAGGTCATAATGTATTAAGTTACTTTTCAAAGTAGCATTTCCCAACACTGCCCCCATTTGCCTGTTAGTTGTAGAATTGATTTAAAAATTTTAATGATAACTTTTAAGACACAGTGGGGTCTGCCCCCAGGTATATATTGGACCTTTAAACCCCGTATGAGCCAAAACTCAGTTTAAAATATCTTCTAAAAGGCAAATTGCTGTTTAATTGCTCAAGAGCCCTGGCTGAGGACATTGGTAATATATTTTAAATGATAAGAGGAAGAATATCTTGATTTATGTAACACTTTTCAAAGCTAGAAAATACTTCACAATCAAGAGCAATACAATTCAAAAGACAAATCTGTTAAGGCATTAGTAATTAAAACAAATAAAAGGGGTAAAATAAATAAAAGTTACAGATTATAAAAGGCTTTACAGTAAAAGTGTGTTTTAAGAAGAGATTTAAAAGATGATACTGACTGTGCCAGCCTGAGTTTCTCAGGCAGGTTGTCTCAAAACTGTAGAGCTCTGACAGCAAAAGAATGTGTGAAGCTCCCCATAGGAACCAAACCAGTGGACATAACAGAGGTGAAAATAGTATCTAACATCTTGTCTAAGTCTGGGTAAGTCAGAAAAATTGTGTTTTGCCCAAAGCGTTGGAATATTCCTTTAAAAGTAATCAGTAAAATCAATTCTAAAACTAACAGCCAACGAGTTAAGAGACACATTTAGTCTAGTTACAAGCCTTGCTGTAGTATATTGAACACTCCTTTTTGTTAAGGCATGTAAACAGGGCATTATATTCCAGACAAAATGAAATAAAAGAGTGTATCCTCTCTGTATCTTTAAATCTGATCTGATTTTAGCAATATTTCCTAATGAAAAATGTATGGCTGGACAAGCTTTTTTATATAATGCTCAAAATTGAGGCTGCAGTCAAACAGGATTCCTAAAAACATCCCAAAGCACACTTGTACAGTAAAACATGTTGATGATGTTCTTTTATCCCTGTTCCAAGCTTATCTGTCTCCTTTTTATTTTTACTCTCATTTTCTTTGTTTCTCTTGATGTACTTTCACTTTATTTCTTTCTATAAATAGGAACAGTATATATTAGTGGTATTTCACTCTGCTTCTAGAGAAAGCTGGTCAGTTTTCTCAGAGAGCATCATTATTGCAGCTACAATGACAGGATGCTTTTCTGAGGTTATGCAATGGAGTTTTTTGTCTTTTATGTACTGTGACAGAGGAACTCAAGAAAAAAAGAAACAACAAAATTGGAATTAATAGATTTTCACGTTTACCCTAATCTCTCTTTCAGACTAGTATATAATTAATATTCTAAGAATTCCATATTCTTACCCTCACAAGCCACACTGACTGTGTGAAAGTTTGCATGAAAACTGCAGTTGCTATCATTGCTTGTAGCCTGGAAAACAAAATTAAACTCCAATATTGTTGGCTCAATTAAGAGGCAGAAGGAACTTTTAATGAGATGAGGCATTGGAGGCAGGCTATTGGAGAAAACACTGACTGAGAAAAGTAACAGGTTGGCAGCTGGACAGGAGGGACTTAAAGCTCTTGATGGTCTAATCTGTTCTGAACAAGCACTGTAGTGACAATTCTGTCTTGCTTTTAATTTGTGTTATGCTCTGTTTGAGAAGCACATCTATCCAGCAATCATGGTCTCAGAGCTAAATGCTTTCCATCTTTGTCCACTATATGGTAAATTTACTGTTTAGATTGAGTATAATGGCAGTAAATGGCTTTATCATAAGACTCATGATGAATTCCTTTAATATTGTCTGTCAAGCCTCATTCATTAGGAACCAGATACTAACCTACTGAATACTATGTATTAATCAGTATGTACTGCATACTGATATGTACTGCATACTGATAAGTGTATTCAGGGGATGGTTCAGTGTACTTAATACCGGTAGACTGTTCAGACTGCAGGATATTTAAAAGGCAGCTACATCACATGACCAAGTCATGCTATAAAACAACACTGATGAAAATCTAAATTTTCCTACTTTTTAATCAATAAAATAATATCCCGTATTTCCTCAAATAGTGACTGGGGCCTTTGTTGAGGAAGCAATGTATTTTATGTTGCTGCTGCCACTATATGCACTGGATATTTTACAATGCATTTATCATTTTAATGATGCTGTTGTTTATATGAATGTGTATTTAAAAGTTTTTTCATTATTTTATGTTAAATTGTGAGGGTTGTGATGAAAATCCTGCTTATTTTCATAGGCTTTTATTGCTAATTTTTCCAAAAGTACCAAGATTTTTGGTGGGCCCCATGCTATACATTGAATGAATGTAACACAGCAAGGCATAATAGGCAAGGTATTATGAGCTACAATGCAGCACACTGCAGTCTACCTAAGCAACATTAAATTACTGCAAGTGAGATATAGCACACCAATACAGCACAACATGCTGTGGGCCGCTGGTCTACTTAATTACATTATTTTTTCTTAGTTATTTTTGGAATTGAATAACTCTATTTTGCCTGTCAACACAGCAGGATGAGCGTATATTGGGGTGAGAGACACTGATGGAAAGTGTGAGGTGAGGCTGAACTATGAACACCATGTCAACAATTGTGTGACAGCACTGTGATGAGATATACAGGATACTAAAAATCAGCTGAATTACAATTATGTGTTTCTTAGCAACACAGCAGGATCGCAGGGATATATCATGGCTGGGGTCCAGACATCAAATTTCATCAAAAAACATCCAAATTATTATTATTATTATTATTATTATTATTATTATTATTATTATTATTATTATTATTGTTATTGTTATTATTATTGTTATTGTTATTGTTAATAATAATGTAGCTTTTAGGTTACATCTGTCACTCAAAAGGTTGGAATTAGCTTTTCAAGCATCATAAAGAACTACACTGCAGTTGAATACAAAACAGAAACTTAATCTCATAAGGCCAGTTTTCAACCAGTCACATGAGAATTTATGAGCAAACAAAGCTGAAAAACAAGTTATAACAGTAACTATGTATTTCAGAACTCCATGGCTTTATCATTCAAAGGCAAGGTGTTTGCAAGTTTGATAAAAAGTTGAAGGTGTCTTGTCAGCTACTATTCTGTTTGAGCTCCAGACGTTAGACGGAATGAAAAATAATGTTATTAACTGATTATACCCAATTCAAAGAGACATTTCTGTTATGGAACAATCAAAAATGATTACGTTTTTGATTCTTGCAAAATACCATTTGTTTCAGGTTTCTGTTCCTTGAACCAATATAAAACCCTGCTTGCAGTTTTGTCATGTTTAGAGAGGTAGACCCCATCTTACAAAAAACACCTTGTATTAGCTTACAGTTTACCATTTCCAGTGGGTTGTGCACAGGTTATGTACGATCAAATACACAAACTAATACCATACTTCAGAAATGGAGAAGTAACAACCTAAACTGTTTCTTGTGTTTACTTTCAGACAATCCACGTTTGGTGAGCCGTGTCCCAGTGACTATACAAGTACTGGACGTCAATGACAACATTCCATCCATTGCTGGGGGCAACGATGATGTCATAGTGTGTGAGAGCACCAAAACTGGGCAGGTGGGTTCCTGATGCATCAGCCATGGAGGATAATTCTCCTGATGAGAGAAACAAGATTGAATGGGAGTTTGGTTGGTGCATTTAAAGAGTAACTAAACCCTACCCAGAGGGCAATTTTGCTGCTTACAATGTTCATTTTTTGTCTCATGAGAAATAAATCATCTTCTTATTTGGAGATTATTTAAGTCTCACCTGTTTCTCCTAAGACCCCCCTTAGGTGCTGAATGAATGTGCTTCACCAAAGTGTGTTGTTAGCAAGCTAGCTACACCTACAGAAATATGTCAGTTCAGTAGCTGACTGGA
Organism: Neoniphon sammara; assembly: GCA_900302535.1. Lineage (NCBI taxonomy): Eukaryota > Metazoa > Chordata > Actinopteri > Holocentriformes > Holocentridae > Neoniphon > Neoniphon sammara. The sequence continues at coordinate 43,323 of OMKZ01056325.1, forward strand.
GACACCCATTGTCAAAAAGTTGTTACAACCACCACAGACAGGGAAAAGTGGAGTTTTTCCTCCAATCCAGGCGACATGAGAGTGTGAATACCTGTAATAGCTGCCTGCCTGTCGCAGTCTAACTGAGCTACTTGGCAACTTCGAAGTATAAACATGATAGGGCCGCCAAGTCTGTACTGTTTTGTTGTTGTTTTTTTTTATTTTTTTATTTTTACTGTAGTTTCTTTGCTTTTACTACTGATGTTGGTATGGAGACAGCTCTACAAACCACTCAGAGGTGGTCTTCTATCAAAAAATGACCTCCGTGGAGGAAATTATTATTTTTTGATAGAGGGATATAGGTTGGAAGCAGCAGCAGCATAATCCCCATTGTTTTCAATTTCATCTTGGTTCAACGTAAAGATGCAACACCACGCTCATCCACATCACTTCAGCATGAACCGACCAATCAGAATTATCAGAATCTAATAAGGCGGGACTTACATCAGCAACATCTAGAGAGGCAGCTCAGTTCAGGCTGACGAGTCGCTTGTTACCTGGAAACCAGACTGAGCAATATGCTGTCCAAGCAGAGTGTTACGCTTTGTGTGTGTGTGTGTGTGTGTGTGTGTGTGTGTGTGTGTGTGTGTGTGTGTGTGTGTGTGTGCGTGTGTG
>OMKZ01056338.1:0-16340 GCA_900302535.1 Neoniphon sammara
AACGCAGTTACAGTACAAGACTGTCAGAAAAAGACAAAAAAATGTAAAAAGGGCTTTTCTCTGTTCACGCTCAACAGTACACCGGAGGCATTGCATTCCTGGGTTTTATATAAAAAGCTTCGGAAGATTTTGTTTTTATTTGTGTATTTACTTTTAGCTGTAAACAATTGTGTGAAAAATGCCTTCAACGAGTTCTCAAAAGTGAGATGTGCATTAGGTATGCAGCAAGAGTGCTGTGTCCCATTTTTACATTCAGTCTCTCTCTCTGTTTTTACTTTTGTCATGTGCCATTTTGCAAGGTTGAGAATGCCAGTGTATGAAGATGCAGAGCAGCGTGGGTGGGACGGGGCGGAAACTGAACCTGAAACGGGCTAATCGACCAGAGAGCATTTATCAGAATCAGGAATGTAGTTTTAATGTGCTTTGGAGGAAACATTCAGATGGAGGCGTGGTCAGCGGGACCCGGTATTGGATCACGATGATGATGATGATGTATTGCATAGGCTACTGGTGCATCCAAAACAATTGGAGTATAATCTGTTTTTATTTTTCTATTGTCTGTGATATTAGGTCATGGAGAGCGTCTCAGAATCAAGGTCATTTTGTTCCCTTTTTTTTTTTTTTTTTGTATATTGCAAAGGGTATCAAAGCATTGTGTGGCAATGCTTAACATACTTACTCTACTTAAACAAGCAGCCTTAATGGTCTTTTTTTCCCGCCTATTCCTTGTGTCTATGGCCACTGACTGTACTTGATTACAAGCACTTGGTCGTCACAATGTAAATTTGGGTCTAGTTTCTTTCCGTCTTATTTTCCTTTTGCTCTGTACAGTAATCTGACGTAAAGGTAGACTCAGCACTTGGTCTGTTACAGATCTATAAAGTGATGAGAATTTCACAAGACAAAGAGTGCAGTGGAAGATAATGCCGTTAATGCCGCCAGGGTGGATGTGCATTGGCTTGCATCTCACTTGTCTTTGGCATTAAAGGGGAATTCCAAAAAAAAATTGTCTTACATTGTTATTCTGTGCAGGCAGACAGTTCAAATTTTTTTTTTTTGGTAATGTCATGGGTCCCAAAGAACAATGAAAAGAAAATGCTTTGATATCGAATTGAATATCCTGGGATTGTTGAAATTTTCCATTCCAACCATCTGGAATTGTGGGATAGGAAAAGATCAATATTTTAGACAGAGACACGGGAACATGGCTCTTTTTTTCCCCATGACTGGCAATTTAGTGTTGAAGGATTACGCTCAAATTGCTGAGTAACGAAATGTCCACTTCTGCAGAATAACAAAAAAAAAAAAAAACAAGTCGGTTTTAGTGGAATGCCCCTTTTAATGTGAAGCAGCCAGCTCTTTCCTACTGGTCATCTACCTGAAACCCTGACTGGTCCCCCACCAACACCCACACAGACTCCTACCCACCTTCTACAGTATCTCCATACATTTACTTGACTGCCTTATGTGCACCAAGCAAAACCTTTACAACAGTTTGATTTAATCAACAAAGACAGATAATCAGTTTTTCTTTGTTTCTTTTGTTTTTTTTTATGATGGTGAAAGGATCTGGGTCCACGGATTCAACATGTTTAGACAGCAAAGTTTTTCGGTCACTTCTTTCTCGACTGGACGAGCAGATGCAGACATGACTACCTCTATGCGAGTCTTCATTGCTAACTACAGTGACCAAGATCCAGTTTGAGGTGTTTATACCTGTGTACATACAAGAGATGTGTGTAATCTGGAACCGGGAACTTGGATTTGGACCAGCAATTCAACAATTTGTTTTACTAAGCATCCTTCTGTTCTGTTTTTGGAGATATGCCTTTACTAAGTATTATTTGGCAAATGAAAAAGAGGAAAAATACACTGATTTGTTTGCTTGGTTGTAAATGACAAACTTAATCAATGCCGCCCCATTGTAAGACAGCTCTCCTGAAACCAACTAGTTGCAAAGAGTGCTACTTTGCAAATGGGTGAAAATGACGATGTTTGGTGATGTTCTGTATGTACATACATCTTTTTAACTGTAATAAACCGATAAATATTTACAAGTTCATGATGTGTGGTGATTGTGTTGTGTAATGGCTTCACTGTCCCTTTCACTCAACACAGAAACACAGAAAGCAGTCAGCAGCCCACAACTGAAAAGTTTTGGAGCACAAAACAAAGGCTACACGATGAGCCGGTGTTATTCTTATTCAGGAGTTCCGGCCTTTTGCACTCTCATCTCCTTCCTGTTTTTTATCCTTTATGCAAACACTGTGCACCATCATTTTGCAAAGATGGACAAAACAAAATTGGATAATACAGAGTGTAAAGCCAAAGGGGTGTAAATGGTATTTTTCCTAATTTTACGGAGAATAAGATTCAGAAATTGACACTGGCCCTGGCCCTGGCTGTCCTCTTCGGGAACCTTATCAGTCACAGCAATGGCTTCCCAAAATAAATGAATCAATCCCATAAATATATTTAACTGTCAGTAATCCGGTTCCCCTGCTTGGTTTTGGCCTCACGGATTTAATTTTTCCTCATAAAATAGTTATGCCACTTTTGTAAAACCATACTCGTGCAATGAAAGCTGGTGTTAGGTCTTGGGTGGAAGATGTGTCTTCATAGCAGTGGCCTGTGGACTCTCCAGTACAACACCGCCCCCTACTGGTTCAATAACATTATTATCAATGGAAGACTGAAGTTACTCCACTGAGAACTTCGAGAGCCAGGCAGGCTGCTTTTATCTTTCCACTTTTTTAATTTGCATTGCCATCATGCAGAGCAAGCGACTTTGCAGTGGCTATTATTTTGCAAAAATTTACTCTGATATACGACGGCAAATTGATAGTTTATCTGTCTGTTTCAGGTTATCTGCACAATCTCCAAAGGCACCGCTGTAACATAAACAAATAAATAATTAAAATAAACTTTGATATAGTAATTCTCAGCTTCCTACAGCTTTGTGATGCCTTCAGATTCCCTTTCATTACCCACTGAGCGAGGAGCGGATCGGCGGAAGTCGTGCTCATGTCGGGCAGCATCCCGGCTGTGTGTGAAAGCCGCGGCTCGGAGACTCTTGGAGGAGACGACAGGTGTCACTGTATCCTTGCGCTTTGTCTGCGCCCTCATGCATCAAAGCGCCACGACAAATGATGTTTACTGCAAACACTCCGAACGTCCATTCACGGAAAGTCCGCTGTTATTTTGCCAGCCTGCGGCCAGACAGGTTTTTGCAGGCTAATGCTGTTTATGAAACGAGCCAGACGGAGAGCCTCCTAGTCCACGCCGAGTGCGCACCCACAGCTGACCAGGTTAAATGTCCATATAGTCCCTTCTCAAAATGAGCTCTGACGGTGTCCCCTTCAAAATGAGGAAGTTTGATTACATTAGTATCATTTCACTCACTGGACGTCAGCACAGTCAGGGTCCTTGGTGTAATATGAGTCTGTCTGAAGGGTCCGGGTCATGTAAAAGTTTGGGAACCCCTGGTGAAAGGCGCATGAAGCGTAAAAGGTCGCTATAAATGAATGGAGTTATGAGAAATAAAAACCTCCCATGAATGTCCACGTGGTGTGGCTCTGGGTGCTGCTAAGCAACGTGGTTTTGTAGGTACAACACTGCAAAAAATGTCTGTCTCCACAAGTCATTTAGTCACATAGCACTCTTAACATGCTCCTTTTCCTCACAGAAGCGGAAATACATCCGAAAGAAGATTTTTTTAATCAATATACTTCCACTTGTTAAGGATTTTTTTTCTAGTGTCGTTGTCATAAAAGAAATTTGAATAAGACAGGCCTGGACTCTGTCCATCACTTCTCCTGTGCAAACAAAATAAGTGGTTCAAGAAAATCATTGAAACAAGTTGATTCACATTGGAAAGAAGTGATAACCTCATCCCATTGGTTCTGGTGTTTTTTAGTCCCCACTCGATATAGAAAAAATAAAGCAAAGGCCTCATTTCACTAAATCCTAAGAGATGGGAAAGTTTTTGCATCTCATATCACTTCCCATTAAAGCTTCCAAGTGTCCAACAAGCCTGACCAAATATGACATGATAATGATGATAAAATAATACAGAGAATTCTGAATTGTTCAGAAAATTTACCCTGCGTCATTTTATTTTATTTTATTTTATTTTATTTTATGTCATTGCTGGCTTTGAAATGCATTCCTGGCAAATTTTGCTTTCTCCTTTTAACTCTAATCCAAAAATCCACCAGATCAAATTTGGTTTCAAACTCCAGTGACCACACACAAGTGACGCCTGTGGTTTTAAGACTCCACACACGCAGGAAGACTTTTTGCAGTGTAGGGGCTATAAAGAGAGGGAGTGGCGGACTGGATATCACTGAGGAGAGAGACTCCACACACAGACAGCAGCACAGCAGCGCCAGGCATAACATGATTAGCGCTTTATTAGGTCCGCTAGTGAGGCACAACTAGATGCAGCACAGGGATAATTCTGTGGGGAGAGAGAAGGGGAAAAGAGGAGAGACAATGAAGGCAGACTTCACCCTTCATCCACCACATGGACACAGTGGATTGCCTTTGCTTGTTATTGATCTGCTTAAAGAAGTTACCTACTGACAGTTTTTTTTCTCTGCCTTCAAGAGATTGTGCCCCTGCCTGCTGCCTCAGGTAAGATCATTTTGCATTTTATATTAATCCTCAGAGTTTCTGAAGGGTAGCAGAATTAATGCTTTAAGTTATGAGAGCGGCAATAACAACAGTGGGTAATAAGAAGCGTTAATGTCATTGAAAGGTCTGATTTGTTTTTCTGCCTGTGCCCCTCCTGTTTTCAGATGATCTGACACCCTTATTAATAAGAACTGATCTTAGAGGAGCCCGTGCACAATGAAAGGAAAAAAACCACAAATCCCACAGAAGAGAGATTCAGATCCCCTCCTCGGTCTTGCCGTGAGCTACTAGCCCTGTCTTTTTCAGCGGATGTTATTTGTTAACCTCAGGTGAACTCAGGCAGGAAGTGGGCCGATCTGCTCCAATGGGGTGCGACAACGAGACCAATGAGACTCTTCCAGGAAGAGTACCCTACAGCATCCAGACCTCCCTGCCCCTCACTGTCCTGGTGGGGATCTTGATCCTGCTTACAGTATTTGGTAACGTCCTGGTTGTCATAGCTGTGTTTACAAGCCGGGCCCTGAGGGCTCCTCAGAACTTGTTCTTGGTTTCACTGGCATCGGCAGACATTTTGGTAGCGACCCTCGTGATGCCCTTCTCCTTAGCCAATGAGCTCATGGGATACTGGTACTTTGGCAAGGTGTGGTGCGAGATTTACCTGGCGCTGGACGTCCTCTTCTGCACCGCCTCCATTGCCCATCTCTGCGCCATCAGCTTGGACCGCTACTGGTCCATCACACAGGCCATCGAGTACAACCTGAAGCGGACACCACGCCGCATCAAGTGTATCATCTTTATCGTGTGGGTCATCGCGGCGGTGATCTCCTTCCCGCCCCTGATCACCATGGAGAAGGAGAGCGACAAGGAGGACGGCCCCATGTGCAAGATCAACGAGGACAAGTGGTACATCATCTCCTCCTGCATCGGCTCCTTCTTCCTTCCCTGCGTCATCATGGTCCTGGTCTACGTGCGGATCTACCAGATTGCTAAGAAAAGGACGCGGGCACCTCCGGGGGACAGGAAGAGGAAGGAGACAAAGATGACGGCAACCGTCGCCACCGCCAACCAGAAGGAGAACGGCCTGGGTGGGGTTGAGGGCGAGGACCGCCTCTGCCATGAGAAGCTCAATGGAGAGCGAGACATAGAGCTGGAGGGGGGAGTGGAAGGCGAAGGAGGAGCAGATGAGGAGAAAGGCGAGGTGAATGGGGTGGACATGGAGGAGTCGTCTTCCTCCGACCACAAAGTGAACAACCCCTGCTCGATCAAAAAGAAAAAGCCCAAGGGGAAAACCAAGCTGAGCCAAATCAAACCTGGGGACAACGATGTGCCCAAGCGGGTCCAGAGCACCAAGGGGAGCCGCTGGAAGGGGCGGCAGAACCGAGAGAAACGCTTCACCTTCGTCCTGGCCGTGGTCATCGGTGTGTTCGTCATCTGCTGGTTCCCCTTTTTCTTTACGTACACACTCACGGCGCTGTGCGAGTCCTGCTCCGTCCCCAGCACCCTGTTCAAATTCTTCTTCTGGTTTGGCTATTGCAACAGTGCCTTGAACCCCATCATCTACACCATCTTCAACAATGACTTTAGGAGGTCTTTCAAAAAGATCCTGTGCAGGGGGGACAACAGAAGACTGGTATGACAGACTGCAGCACAAGCACTTGTCTTTTTATATATTGTACATAAGTTGTAAAGTACATTGACCTGGCATTGTGCATGGATTACTGCCTTCTAAACCCTCTAGGTGTAACTCCTTGGAAAAGCTTTTCTGGGACAAGCTTAACATGCAGCAAAGCATCAACACAATGCTTTTTTTTTTCGTTTCAGAACATGAACCACCCACAGCTTCAGCACAAACTAGAATCACGCAGAAAAACCTCCTCACAGTGCAGCACACACCGTAATACAGCCACAGTGAAACCATGCTCTCTTTATTATTTTTGTAAATGAAACTAATCCCAACAGAACACGGTGAGATTCATGATATGTGTTGTGCTTTACGACAGTATATTGTACCAAATGACGTGTCCCTATTTGTAAGTTGTCCCTATTTTCATTGTTATGGATCCAGTACTGTGCCGTTTTGTATGATATTATGATGATGATGATAATGTGCGGGAAAGATGCTGGCTCTGTAAAGAATAAACCCATTTCCTGGCCTGAACTGGTCTCTTGGCTCCACAGCTAGTAAGGGACATTGGGTTAATGACGTCATCTCACACACATTATACTGCGCTGACACACACACACACACACATGCACACACACGATTCTGGTGAGCAGAGGAGTTGACAGCAGTAGTGTCAATTATAGAAAACATCACGGTTTGAAATTGCTCTCAGAAAGCAGTGGGGTGTTAAGGAGAGGGAAAGAGAGGGAGAAAGAGGCAACCAAAAACAAAAAGCGCATTTTCACATGTGATCCATGTAAAAGGTGTGAAAACTGTGGGAGTAAAAGGGCAACTTGTAAGTCCTCTTGTAAAATGATTTGGTGTGTGAGAGTGGGAGACTGGCAGAGCTGGCCCTTGAACTGTACTCAAACAAAACAAAACAAAAAAAAGTGCACATTCACCGACCTGTATATTCTGACCTTCGCGAGAGATTAGCGAGGAGCGTGGCTGCTAATGAACCAGAATGGAAAAGGTGTAAATGTTAATTACAGGTTCCCTTGTGTTTCTTTACCTTGGATTTATATTGTTTGTGGCTGGATGAAGGGCTGTCTCCAAAATTAAATTGCGGTATAATTTTTTAAAAATCTTCTTCTGTTAAAGTGCATGTTTGCTCAGGCTCTGTTTGCGCAGATTTCATTAATGAATCAGGTGTGAACGATGAATGCAGATACGTGTGAGACAAGGGAAGCGGAGAAGTAACGGTTCATTTACTGTTCTGTGTTACCACAGTATGCGTCATTAAGCAAAGATATGGAGCCTGTCAGACCAGAACCTGACCAACTGGTCTCTCTCTCTCCCTCTCTCTCTCTCCCTCCCTCTCTCTCTAATCTTCTTTTTTCTCCCCTCCTCACTCTGCTCTTTATATCGAGTAGAAGAATGAGTTAATAAAAGGGATGTGCTTGTATCACACAGTCTGCACAGAGAATATGACATTTGGAGTGTAAGCGAGTGTATCCCGTTGGACAGACAGGAAGGCGTCTAAATGATATTACGCTCCGAAAGCTAAATTGTTCTGCTGGGACTTTGTGTGACTATAAATCCAGCATCTACTTCAGGCCCTGGTGTGTGTTTTTACGTAGGTGGTGGTGGTGTGTGTCTGTGCACATGTGCTAAAGTAAGTGTGTGCATGTCTGGAAGAGAAAGAGCGTGTGTGTATAAACACACAAACACACAGACTGAACGTCCACTGAGAAGCATGCTGGCATAGTGAAACCTCCCTATTCATTTGAATGAGAGGAGTCAAAATTTTGCAGAGGATTGTGGGAAGCCCTGCCAGATTGTGTAACACAGTTCAGTCGATGCCTTTTAACACTTAACACAGTCAGAGCACTTTAACACATTAACTGATATATGCATGTGTGTATGTGTGCGCTTTTCTCCCCTCACACATCAACAAATTCCAGTGACATCACTCGGAGGATCTTCTTGCCGACAGCCCATTGGAGGAAGCCAGCTGTTGAAGTCAGCACCCGACCCCCACCCCCTCCTCCGGTTCCCCACGGCTCTGCCTCTGGGAATGGATCATCAGGTTAGAGTGCACATCCGTCTCCACATGGCTAAGTATGGTGGCTGAGCGCGGCTACCATTCAAAAAGACAGGGACAAAATGTCAGCAACACACAGGACAATCATCATTTGCGGTTGTTGTGGCCACTAGAGCCAGATTTGATCCGGCTGTTTCTGAAGTCGCAGTCTGTGTGCGTGTTTGTGTGTGTGTGTGTGTGTGTGTTTATGAGTTTTTCTATGCATGTGTGGGAGGATGGGCATGCCCGTGTCTGTATTGTGCACGTGTAGGTGGCCGGGGTGAGAAGGTCACGATGACGATGAGATGTTGACTGAGGCGCCCACATACTACAACCCATGCATCGGGCATGCATCTTTTTTTTTTGTTTTGTTTTTATCCGGGTGACATCCGCCTATTCAAGGTGGCTGCATTATGTGTGCTTATTCCCATTGTTAGTGGTGACTCATTGTTGTTTTCCCCCACTTTTATTTGACTACCTACAACACAGCAATTTCACAAAAGGTCGGTATTTGTCATCTAAACGGTATTTTACACCGACCAAGAACATATTATGAAAGTAGCACCATGTTTTTTAATAATTAGTCACAGCTCGCTGCTGGCTGTCAGCTCATCTTTGAAGAAGACTCTTTGAAAGTATTTCAAAAGTATAATTTAAAACGTGTCCCTGTCTCATTAAAGGCTGGTTGATTAGCTGCTGGGCACCTGAGCCTGACGGGGTACACCAAGCAAGGCCGGGCAGTAGATATTTCCCTGGAAAACAATTTGTCTAGACAAATCTATTACCCAGGAGCTCATTATGATCAAGAGCAATCAGGTCCCATCGTCCCAGAGACCACACGGCATTATGGGATGTGATTATTAGACCCGCCATGTAATTTGGTCTGGCTGAAAAGGCGAGACAGCGCAGGGTCTGATGTTTCACAGTGCACTGAAATATTTCAGGAGGATTTCTGCACATAAAATCAGCCTGTGGAGGATTACATGCTACTTTTCAGAGTTCACTTTAATTTCCAAGTGCAATCGATGTAAGAAATAATAAAGGATCATGACGATTTCCAGTTTCACAGTAAATATCGACACACATGGCGCAAGAGCAGTAAAACCTCACACACGGGATAAAGGGGCATTATAAAACAATATGAGCAGCAGAGTATTGCGTTTTGTATATGTGACCTTTTCAAGCTGTGTGCATTGAAGCAGTGTGCCGTATTACACAATCATGTAGCATTTCTGTTTTTATGTCGATCCTGCCTGCTTTTAGTGACAATAACGACAAGCAACACTTGAAATGTACAGGTGTCCTGATAGGGCTTGATGTTTGTGGGAGGAAAGACAGCCAGGATCCCTGACGGAGACTCACACACACACACACACACACACACACCTGTCACACGTTACTCACAGAGTCACAAAGTGGCCAGACCTGAGCAGCATTTTGACACAAAAGAGCATTACGAAAAAGAGCTTTCAACAGAGGTGGAGGATTAAAAAAACAACCGACGCAGTGCAGAGCAGGGTGCTCACAGAATGGAACTCCCCTTCGCTTCGCAAGTGACGGGCGGCGCAAAGATTATCTGTTCCGTGACATGAGAGCAAGCGGAGTGAATGTGAGGGAGCGAGGGCCGCTGAAGTGGGCTGCTCTAGTGTCTGTAATGACTGTCTAGTGGGTACTGATGGACGGGCCGGTGGGCGTTAAAGGAGATTATACCTGAGCACTCTGCTGTTTCATCACTGCAGCCCTTAATGACGGGGACTTAATGAAAGCAGCCAGTTAGTTGTTACCGCTGCGTTGTGTTCAGCAGGGATTCAGCCAAGTGTGTTTGGTGTGTATGTTTATTAGACGAACGGCATGGACTTTCCTGTGACATCGTATATGAAAAAACAGAGAGACAGATAGATATTTAGATAGATAGATAGATGTATCAGAGAGAACTATCAGAGACAAACATGTTTTTGTAGATCTATTTCAGCAGTAGGACACTTGAGGCCTGTGTGTTATCTAGTAAATAACATCATCTGCGACAAATTCACAGCTGTGGTGTTATTTACTATAACACACACAGGCCTCGAGTGTATTGCTTTTATACAACAGTAATGATTTTATAGCAACAGTTTAATGGTTTTACCTCTAATAAAACGCAGAGATAAAGTTGTGATTAATTGCTCTGTGAAAAAGTAGTTCCACAAACACTGCTGATACCAGGTAGCTACTAATCCAACAGAGCTGTCACGCACAGACCCATAAAAGGGCTGGAGTTTTCTCCAACTCTTGTTTAGCTCCACATTCATGCTCTGACTTTCTACTCAGCTGTTAAAGCAGCTGAGGGCGTCGGTCATGTGGTAGCTACACCTCATTTCTTCCTTCTCCAGTTCGTTAACTCATCTACTGTAACTGTTACATGACAAGGAGTTGAATCTGTAACGTTGACCTCATCACCGTTTGCATTGTTTTCATTTTCTTCTTCAGTCTTGTAATCCAAATCAAACGTATTGGTAAACATCTGTTTTTAGCCACAGAGAGAATGTTGGTTTTCAAGGAATACTCCAACGTTTTGGGCAAAATCCCCCTTTTCCGACTTACCCAGACTGAGACAAGATGTTTGATAGCATTTTCACCTCTGTATGTCCAACTGGTTCGGTTCAGATGGGTAGCATTTTGTGTTAGCTTAGCATAAAAACTTGAAGTCTACAGGAGTCATTAGCCTAGCTCTGTCAAAGTAAAAAAATAAGCCCTATAGCAATGTATTATGTGTGTTACACGGTCATGAAATACACATCTCAGATTTTTTTTTTTCAAAAACGAGTCGTTACAGGAGAAGATAGATGAACTAACTTCTCCTAAAAAAATAAAATAAAATCCCAGACATGTATTTCAAATACACATTAAATTGTTAAATTGTTAGCTAGCTTAACAGAAGCAGAACGAGCTGTTAATCAGCTGTTAGTTTGACAGCTGTTGTAGCGGACTGATACAGATGAAGCGATGCGGCTCTGTGATGTTATAGTAAATACCACACGGCTCTCGACCAATCAGTTTGCTTGAACAGAAACATTCGTTGTATAAAGTACTGTATATTACTCTACTTTGAACTGTTGTTTTTCTTTAGTGAACTGATAGAATAAAGTGAGTCAGCCAAACTAAGTTTTAGTGCAGCTCCGTGGAGGATCAATTAGAACAAGATGGAAAAGGTGACTGTGAGAGGATTAGGTTGCATCTTTTTCTCTGTTTGTTCTGTTTGTTTCAGAGCAGAAAGCGCTGCAGCGCAACAATACCGGAGAGGGCATCCTTTACTGTTGCTGTGGGCACGGGGGAGACGAGGCTCGGTACGAGACGCAGCCGAGTTTGCTGCAACAAAGTACCCATAATCTCAGTAACGCAAATCCCTAAATCTCAAGTATAGCTTTTATACAAGAGTAACCGGTACACAAAGCCTCCTCAGGGAAAGTTTTGTTTTAAAGCCTCGTGAGGCAACTTCACACATCAGCAGCAGCTCCAAACGTCAGCATGAGAGAACTGTTTGAAAAATTTGAACCTCAAAACCCAAAAATGATGTAACGTGTCATCAGTGAACTGCACGCTCATGTCCATCAGCCCAGCCCTTCTGTGAGCAGAGAGGCGGCTCACTGCTGTTCAGGAGACTTTCGCTCTGAGGCTTCGATTAGTCACTCTCTGCTACTGAAGAGTTCATACACCAGAATTTCATTTGGGCTGATGATAAGGTATGCAGATTTTCACATACATTTTTGTAGCTTTAAAAGTGCATTTAGACTTGACTGACAAACTTGAAAAAGCAAGTAATTTATCAATGAGTTGGCTGATGATGAGAACCATGTTGTTTTGTTTTTTTGGGGGGGTCATTTGAGCCCTCAAATCAACCTAATTTTGCATAGTGAACCTTTAAAGTAGTACTGGGTTTCTACTCCTTTCCTGATGTCAAATTCAAGACTTTTTCAAGACCCAAATGAAAAATTTCAAGACCTGTTGCACGGTTAAAAAACACCTGTCTGCTCAGTCAGATCTCTGCCCTTCTGCCTTCTTCTGAGGCCAGGAGAACGCTGAATTTAAAATTCAAGACCTTTTCAACAATCAATCAATCAATCTCTGAAAATAACCATTTTTAAGACATTTTCAAGTCTTGAATAATTTGAAATTTTTTATCAAGACTTCTTTGAGAGTGCTAGAAACACAAAGCCCTATAGTACACCAAAATAAGAACAATTAACCCCTTACAAAATCATTTTCCTCTTAAGTAACTTCAAACATCACACAGAGTGAAATATTCAAAGCCAAGATGCCATTGTTTTATGGCTGCAGCATTACATCAAATAGAAAATATCTGCATGTCTTGTGCATTTTATAAACACTTCCCTGCAATTCAGCAGGACAGATTTGGGATCTTTGGAAACCTTGGGATCTCCAGTGGAATTTCAAATAAAGTCCTGTGGGTTTGAACAAAGCTGATGGGACCAGCAGGTAGTAAGGGGTTTAAAAAATAAATAAACAAACAAACCAGCCAGTTAGCTCCCTGGTTAACATAATAGCTGGCATGCCAACCATGTGGCGATGATTTTGAGCAAACACATTTTGGAGTGTGAAAATGTAAATCTTACCGACATCATGACTCTCATTCTTGGCCCTCTGGTTTCTGCCTTTGAAAGAGAATCAGGTCTATAAAAACATCCTGGACTGTCCTAAACTCAAGTAATAACTGCAGGTTAATGTAATCTACTCTCCATAGTCTGTTTCCCTTTGTTGTGTATGTGGCATCCTGTAGTTCTTGTGTTTGGTGATTTAAACTGATTCTGATTTTGGGCCTTATGGAGGTGTTGTGGGTCTGATTCGGTTCCTCTAAGATCTAAGACAGGTTTCTGCAGAGATGGTCACCATAAATTCCAAAATAACTGTCATAACAGCTACTATGCAGTGGGAAATCTGAATAAGTCAGTAGGACGTATTTTATGTGCAGTTTCAGTCTCTCAGTGGAGCTAAAACCTGGACTCTGTGACTGGAAGCCTGCAAATCACAGAATGGAAATGCATTATTGGTAATTACCAGTGTCACAGCAAATTGGAAGAGATGCGCCTGCGAGCATGAATTCAAATAATGTGGATTAAGTTTGACTGTGTGGGTATTATCATGACATGGATTCCTTCTGTTTCAACGGCGAGGGATGAATGATGATGTTAGTTGATTATGACAAGAGACAGGTGAGGGTGAAATGGAAGAAGACGGCGAAGACGGCGAAGAGACGAACGCGGCGATGGAAAGACAGAAAGGAGGAGAGACGCAGGAAGAGAGCGTCTGGTAAACTCCCGCACTGATTTGCGATTGTCAAAACAAACAGCTAATTGAAACTGGAGGGGCTTCTGTGTGCCTTTCTGGAAGAGAGGAGACTGAAAGAGAGGGCGAGAGACAGAGAGAGAGAGGGAGGGCGAGCGAGGTGAGAGCACAGCCCACTTTGGCGGGAACACAAAGTCCATCTCATCTATATGCTAAAGCCCTCCGATCTATTTGCATGACGAGATCCCAAAACCACTCGCCTCTACCTTTCCTATCAGCGCGCAGCCGCTCTCCCGCTAATTCCTGTATATATTACAGCCTGCCAAAGCTTCATTTGGACTGTCAACATCTCAGGCAGCAGTCCCCTTGTTGTCAAAGCTGATGTGATTCTCTCCTTCCACCAATGAGAATAATCCTATTTCCCAGAGAGGAGAGAAAGGCTCGTCTTTCAGTCGTAAATTAGTCTGAGTCCCATGCATGGAAAATAGACATGATAGCCCATATTTATGGGTGAATTGGGTTATGTAGCCCGCAAACACACATGGAAGAAAACCACTGGTGTTCTGTCTGGAGCATTTCCACCAAATCAAAAGACAGTGGATGAGCACTGTGTACATAAAACAGAAGAGTGGCTCTGTGTGCAGGGGAGCATATGGGTGTGGAACCCCTGGGACACAGCCGAGACATGCTGCAGAACTGAAAAAGGCATTACAATTATAAAAACAACAGCATATTGCAATGTGTCACAATACTGAGCGCTAGACAATCTGTGCTTTCTCACTTTGTGCAAATTCGACATAAAATCACAGTTTTTTTTAAGACTCTATTTCTTGTTTTTGTTTTTTTTGTTTAACCGCACAGCACAGCCCCTCCAGAGTGCTTACCCACGAATTGAGTTTAATGCTCCCCTGAGAGGCTGCATTTGTAAATATTTGAACGGTGAAACATGAAGCATAATTGTTCACGAGGAATCAGTTGGGAGACAAATATCACTTTGTTTGAGCAGGAGAGAAGTGGCAGGCCAGGGTGGTTGGACTTTGCCACCGTGTCTGCATTGTTCTTTAAAATGACGCGATAACACCGGCTAGTTGCAGCATATTAGACTACATTAGCCCGGCACACATAAGAGCCTATTATTTGTGAAAGAGGCCATGTGGCGCTCTTCCAAAAACAATAGTGCTGCCAATTTTAAAGAGAGTGCGCCTGCTATTGCACCACTGTATGCAAAATTAAGGGCTGATCTTTCAACTTCAAGCAAAATCTTCTTGAAAAACATTTTGGCGTTACCATATCGGAGAGATTTTACTCCCTCTCCAGCCTGTGCTTCCTGAACTTTGCTCAGGTTCTGCTCAGCAGAAATGCTTTTAAACTATGCCAATGAATTCATAGGATCCCTTCCCAACAAAGGTCAGACTCAAAATGGCTCTTAGAGGAGGTCTGCAGGGAGCCACATTATTTGCTCACTCTTTCACAGGGCACTGTTAATCAATATAGTGTGGTATCTGGTGGTGTGTGTTTGCCTGACCATGTGCATGTGTGTGTGTGAGTGTGTGTGTAGGAGCTACACTCCCCTAACACACATTTTGGGCTATGTGTAGTAAGACAGAGAGGAAGACAGATACTGCTTTCCAAAATATGGTCTGAAGGCGCTGTATGTTCTCTCTATCCGCCTTTCCCTCATCATATCCCATCTGGACGCAACAGAAGGAAACTCCTAAATTCCCACTATACCTGCACCAGAAGCTGAAGTATCAAATTCACATTTTTTTTAAATTTATTGAGCCTTTCAGCGGGGAGTTGGAGGGGGGAGGGACTGTGTGCGCTGCTGAAAAAAAAGAGAAGCAAAATGTGAAAAATGAGAGGGAAAGTGTGGCTTCACATGGGCAGCGAAGAGATAGACGGTGTCAGTGTGAGGGCCTAGCCATGAATACTGATAGGATAATCATTTGTGTTATGATCGTGCATGAAAAAGCTAGTCAGCGTTGGCGGTGGCGGCGAGGGGGGGGGTTGGAAAATGGGAGAGCTTTGGGGAGGATGACATCTGGAGCGGTTGCTCACTCCTTCCTCGTCATCTTTTTTTTTGTTTTTGTTTGTTTCTGGGGGAATTACTCAGGCCGTGGGGGAGTTTTCTGAGAGGAATGGAGACATCAATCTCCCATAACATGCAGGACCAAAGTGGTGTTCTCAGCACTCGGTGGGGCATTACTCAGGAGTTACATGATGTGACGCTCAAAACGTTGCCCCCCCGTTTGATACGACTGCATGGGAAACAGTCCGACAACCTTTGTACTCAGTACATGAAACGCGTCATGATCTCGCTCGGCTTGTCCCAAGAAGTCCATCAAGTCTTGCAAGCGGATGTTTACATTCATACTAACACGCATCGCTCTTCATCACTCAAATCCTGACAGCTAGAATAAGGTATTTCTTGTGTTGTTGTTTTTTTTTTAATGTATTAATAAAGCTGTCAGCGAACATATTTCTATCAATATCCACGCTGTCAAAATGGACTTTGACTGAACAGGTGGCGAGCTGCTGCGTAACATTCCCAAACACTTAGCCCCCTGCTGAGCTGTGATGATAGCTCTCTCCTACCCAGACTGTGTGTGTGTGTGTGTGTGTGTGTGTGTGTGTGTGTGTGTGTGTGTCTTTGCCAAGGGCTAGTGTTGCCCTATTGAGTTTAAAAACAGATTTGAGTCCCTCCTCCTTTCCTTTCCTCTCTTCTGCTCCTTGCAT
>OMKZ01056343.1:0-12548 GCA_900302535.1 Neoniphon sammara
CCCTACCATTATTTACGCCTATGTATGACACGTAAAATTGGTAGCATTTTAAGCTAAAATGGTTTGTTATATGCTTGTTTATTTGTGTGTGTGTATGTGTGTGTGTGTGTGAGAGAGAGAATGAGCGAGAGAGAGCGAGAAAGAGTAAATTTAAATGTGTTAAATTGAGCATACTGGATATGTGTGCTTTCCTGCAGAGGTGTGTGTGTGTGTGTGTGTGTGTGTGTGTGTGTGTGTGTGTGTGTGTGTGTGTGTGTGTGAGATTTGTCCTCTGTGCATCTTGAGATGTTTTCCTAGGACACCAAAATGCAAATTAGCACTTTTATGTGGACCACAGTCAGCTGAATAAATACATAAAACACACAATAACCCATGAATATGAAAATACATGCACAGCAGACGATGCGGGACTGACAACTGTATGTTTGATTTTCCCCGTCTATCTGTCAAATTAATTTGTCACGGGGAACCAAGTACCAAACACAGACTCCCCGAGCTAATGATCTTGTCAATAAAAGCCATGGTTTGCAGAGAAGGTGGTCTCTTTCCCCTAACAGGTGGCGCACAGCCACGGTCCCCATGCCAAAATAGATTATCCTAAAGGTGATGCAAGTTTGCAAATGCATAATAATGAGAGTCACACTGAGTTGCAAATCTGTTTGCTTCAGAAATGTCAATGAACTACTTCATAACATCTGCTGTCTTGTCTTGACAGCTATATCAAAAAGGACAACACATTCAGTTTCAACATCCATTTTGCTCCATATTGTCATACTGTAGAGTTGTAATATTACAGTACCAGCTTAAAAACATTGGACGCAGCATCTGATCTAAAATGATCAATGCATATTGAGTAGAGAGATATTGCAGAGGTCAAAAGAAATGGAGGAATGGGTTGGAGGGACTGAGAGCAAGATGGATATCAGATGAGTGATTGAGATAGAGAGCTAGAGGGACAGACAAGTAGAAAGGCTGGGTGACACTTCATTGATTGGCACTCTCATAGAGCCAAGACAGATTCCACATCAGCACTGAAGTATTCGATTCAGAGCGCATTGACAAATGGTCCCTGGTGCCCGGAAAGGGAGCAGGACGTGTTTAATTAATGTGCAAAACAAGGGGTATGTTAGCGGATTAAGCAGGAGCAGGGCAGAGGGGATGGACAAAAGTGTGACTCCTTAGCCCGAATTGGAGCGAAACTGGGCAGTAGCTACAATCAATACATGAATTAAATTGGTGTGTGATAATCACACGAAGATGTTGATGGCATTCCCAGTCTGATTAATGATTTTACTGGGGACCAATCCAACTGCAAAGCAAATGTGCCACAGGCATGACATTAAAAGCGTAGCATATCCGGTAGACAACTGTTTAAATGTGTATTGATAGACCATGGTAAATGGGTTAAGAGACAGCCAGCGAAATGAATGACAGTGCCGTAAACAATCAAACATTTAATTGTACATTCCATTCCACTTAGCAACTCGGGTGGCTGAAAATAATCAATTTTAAAAGCCACTGAGTTAAGTCTCAGGAGTGCTGAATCCGTCGCTGGATAAATTTAATGCGCCGTAGACTTATCACCATCATGTTGAAACCCTTAATACTTCAACTGTGCACAAAAATGATTGCATTTCTAAAACTCTTCCTCTGTATCTCCCCTCACCTCTCAATTCGCACTCTCTCTCTTCCTCTCTTTCCAGGCAGCACAAACACAGCACAAACCTTCTGAGAAAATATTGTATGGCACAGATTGATGATAGCTCTCTGCTCATACATTGGAGAACGCCACCTTGTATGGGTGTGTTGAGTGTTTCATGAGAAATGGATAACTCTACCTGTCTGTACTGGACTGATTGCATGGCACAAACAGCTGACTGTTGCCATTTTTTACACTTGTGAAAATTTGCATTAAAAAAAATCCACAAAAACTCTGCATTTCAAATTCAAAATCCTCAAGAAGTTCTGTCTGTCACGACCAGTGTTAATGTGCTACAAAGTGGTATGTTACTATAATCACATCACATTTTCCTGCACTGGAGTAAAGCAAGGCATTGCTGTTTCAGTTTAACTAATCACATTTACTGTTTATAACTATATGCATTTATGCTTTTTAAGGCTAAGGTCTATTGAAAGGTTCCTGTCGTCTTATCCTGCCTTCAAGCCATGTGAGGGTGCTGTAATTAGGAACAAAGTGCATACACAGAAGTCAACAAAGTGGTAAACACAACTCAAAAAGTTTGAATTTAAAACTGTAGGCTCTGTCTTCACTAAAAAACCTTTCAAGTGTCTATTATTATTTAGGCTACTTCTGCTGATAGTGTGGGCTTAGGTCTACAATATTTATTGCCCCCCATCAATCAGAAGGCCAACACTGCAGTACTTCTTCAGGGGAAAAATGTTTCCAAGCAACCACTGCAACTTACTGAGAGCTGACCATCAAACAGCAGACAGGGTGAAATCATCCGAATGTAGGGCTTTCTAGCTGCTTCTAACAGTTGGAGGGTAAGTAGTAGGAATCAATATCCACCCTTTTTCAGTATTTGTATGCTTGTTTGGTACACAGTGAAGTTAATGACGGGCAACATGTGAGTGTGTTAAATGCAGAAAGCCAAGAAGCAAGTTGTAATTTCGAGTTGGATGTTGACATGAGCGTTGTTTACAAGGTGGAAGATGGCACTTACAGTAAATATGACATATGACATGAGCGTGGTATAAGCTTCACAGTTTAAGCCAGGGGCATCGTGCACCCATTTTTGGCTGAACCAAATTTTGCAGTGGAGCAGCCACATTTTTAGAGAAAATAATGATTGCAGTTCAATCGGCTAATACAATTTTATTTTTTATGAAAGAGAGAGAGAAAAAAAGTCACAGTTCAATAAAATTGGAGAGGGGATGTGCCCCCTCAGTTTGAATGGGCATGACACCACCAACTTCTTTGTTGCCTGGATCTCTTCTGTTCTCTGGTTCTGCCCACTGAAGTTTAACTCGACCACTGAGATTATTTCTGGCTCCAGAGCAGCTCTGTTGGAAGTGTTTGTATGACTCAAACTCCAATCTGCTGCATTTTAGCGAAGCTGTGAGATTTAATAAATATCCCTCCCACCTTATTCCCACATAGGTGGTTTAGAGATGTTTATCTCAGTGCCGTGAATGGAAAAGTATTGGGCATTCAAATTCGTACTTTTACGATAGAGGTGACTTGTGAATAATTTGGAGACAACAAACTGCAATACTTTGGAGATAAGAACTCACAGGGCATTTGTATACTGTACACAACCAACCTGGTTGACTGGTAATATATCTCAACCCTCCACAGTACTCTATATCTTCGCACTGTGCTCAGTAATGCACTGCTGCGTCAACATCATATCTTATGCATGGCACCAATTCTGCAGCACAGAATTGTCTGCTTAGCAATGCCATCCACATCCAATCAAGACATTGTTCCACAACTCTGGGGAGGTTACCAAGGAAGGGAACAGAGCAAATGAGGCCCATTTGTAATGAGTTGCAGTGGAACGCAGAGAGGGATAGATGGAGCGAGAGATATAGGGGGTGAAAAAAAAGTGAAAGATAGAGCGGGATAGAACTGGATGAGGTGGAGAGCGGATTGGAGGATTGCGTCAACGATTAGAGATTGCGAAATCAATTCTGGACGAAATGAGAAAGATTGATTTGGGAGTGAAACAAAGGAAATAGTGACAAGGGCGGGAGAGGGAGAAGGAGGGAGAGAGAGAGAGAGAGAGAAAAGATGGAGAGATGACAAAAACAGAGATGTCACTGAAGATGCAAGGTGACTGCAATACACAGGAGGAGGAGGAGACAGACACAGACAATCAAAATAATAAAAGGGTATGAAAACCTCAGAATTTCATGTGTCAATCAGGGATATTTTATGGATATTATAATTTTCAAGCACTTTTTATTTTTCCATTTCAGTTTAGTTTCACCTTTTATATTTCGCAGTTTTATTTAAGTCTGCTAAAAAGCTTTTTTATACATAATTTTATACAACTATGATAACCTTTGATACCACTGAAATAATAATCGAACAACCCAAACAGCTAAATAGTAAATTATTCTGAATAGCCTAGATGGATAAAGTTTTCTCAAGCATGTGGTCTTTATTGTTGACACCAGGTCACCAACAATCCCTTTGGTGCGTGCTCCTTGATCGCTGCACAAGATCCCGGCTGACATTCACACACAATGCAATTACAAATGAGTGTATTTGCGCATCGACTGAATTCATCAATAAAAACATTTTTCCTGTTTATCCTTCTCCCTCCGTCTGTCTTCCTGACCCTCGCTCTCCCTCCATTCCTCACCCATCCGCTCACTCTCTCCCCACCTCAGGCGGAAAGCAAGGTCGCTATCCTCATTAACTTGGCCGGCTCTCTCCAGCTCACCTCCGGCCAGTCTCACCTTAAGCTGCACTCATTACTGCCGAATCAAGAGGGGAAGGCAGGGAAACTGAGAGGGGAAAGGAGGAGGAGGGAGGAGGGAGGGGACAGACGTGGCTGGAGAAGAGAGACGGCCGTAAAGAGAGAGGGAGGGGGTGGAAGTAGAGAGAAAAGAGAGGGAGGAGGTGATTTGAAAAAGAGGTGAGAAACATAAACTGGGGATTAAAAATCAAAGAGAACAGCAGTGAGGGAGTGATGTGCTTTAGCCAAATGTAAAAAAAAAGAGAGAGACAGACGACAGGGACAGAGGATCCATTAGGGAACACGGGAGTGGCTGAGATGATGTGTGAGCCAGTCATAAGTGAACATAAGCGCAAAGCTTAAAACTATGGCACTTGGCAGGGTTATCCATGATAGATATCTACCTCCAGAAACCAGTTATTCATCAATGCCATATTTCCCCCAGCTGGAAGACTACCAATTCAGACTCAGAGGAAACTGTCACGAATCCTGTCTTTCGTAAGCATTTTGAGCGGACTAATCGCGGCCGAGCTGCTTTTGCGGACCCCTCTGCTGCCTTGTGGCTGAGTCAGGGTTCGATAATCCCTACAAACGCATCATTGATTAATGAGTTGCTTCTCAAAGTGCAATGGTTATGGATACAAATGGATACAAAAAATCCGCCTGATGATAATGAAGCGCACCATTTTTTACCCCTAGAAAAGTCCAAACGCTGTTTTTCGGCCACCCATTTGTTTGAAGATCTATGAGATCCGTAGATGATTAATGGCATAAGGAATGCTCTTAAAGTATTATCATTAAGGATTTTTTAATTAGGAGGGGAAGGTTTGTGGAGTGAGACACTGCACTTACTCTGAGTCAGGGGGAAATGGGCAAAGCTCAGCAAGGCCTTATGACCCGAAGGCAACTAGAGAGGATTAAAGGCCGCTCACAGGGCTTGCACAATAGAGACAGATGCAATAAAATAAAATGAAATAAAGCCCTATCCATTGCAGCCAGACGCTAACTAAGGCATTGATGTGACATGAAACATGACTGGCCAATCCGACATCAATCTGCGCTAATAAAGTGATTATGCTGATGTTGTTTCTGTCATTGCACTTCAATACCCCGTGTCACTGACTTGCATCTAGAAAGTCTGAGTATTGCAGTCATGGCAAAATTTGATGGAGTGGTGAATTAAAATGAATGGAAAATGGCAGTTGCATTTTGAAAACCATAAAACAGAGAGAGAGAGGGTCAGAGAGAGAGAGAGAGAGAGAGAGAGAGAGAGAAAGTGTTAGGCTGCAGACATTATTAAATTCCATCATCTATTACAGCTCGGCTCGCGGCTTTGATCCGGCTTCAAGGCCGAACTCTCTGACGCACTCTGGCTCCATTCACCCCTTAAAAGGTGACTCTCTCTCCACTGTGTTTCATCATTCATTTACCATCCATAATTCACCACTCTGCCTATGGGGAAACACATCCCCACGCATGTATACGCTCATGTACGCCTGCGCACACACACCCACACACAGTCATTCATAGGTTAAAGTAATTAGTGCGCGGCTTTGACCAAGATGAAGTACAAATGCATACAAGATTTTCATTTTGACCCCTGAAGGGAGAAACCCTCCATTTTTTTCCTCTTGTCTCTATTTTCCCTCTCTCTGGAATCTCTTAATTTTCTTTACCTCTCGGTGGGTTCCTCCTTGTTAGCTCTTCCTCAGATTCAGATGCAGTTCTTCAATTTCAAGGTGCTTTACAAGCGTGGCATGTTACTTCAGCAATCAGCACTGAAAACAATTGTATGCTTAAAGTGGATGTAACAACATCAAATTGTGAGGCGCTAACAGCAGGGATCGTATCAAGGGTGGAAATGAACCAAATTAATAGGCTATGGTGAATAAATCAATTCTCTTGAATTGCAAATATGGGGCCCATTCCTTCCTGGCTCTTCATGTCACTACAGTGGTGAAATTTAGGAGATCAGAAACAATTAAGCTGCAATAGGTGGATTTCTGGTGCTATTTGGCCATTATCGTCCTCTTTTACCACCCCATCTTCTTTATGTCAATCAATTTTCAGCCACTCTGACTTTTTTTTCACCCCAACCCAACTATCAGTCTCCATCCATAATCCCTTACATGAGTCCCCCATCTAATTCTCTTTCCTTCCACCTGTGGTCCTCTGTCCTTCTGGGAATGGCACATACATCGTGCAAAGCCAGAGAGCCCACAACATAATTTCCTCTCCAGCATCTCCCTCTCTTTTCCCTCCTCCCTCCATATCTTCCTCTCTTGCTTCCCCTCCCTCTCGTCCTGCCTCTTTTCACCTCTTGGGATAACATAATTCTGAGGACAATCCCCTTGAGACCGAAGGCTCTTGCTTGCTCTTTCTGCGTCCCTCTCTCCTTCGCTCCCTCTCAGTGGGGTTCTCTGAGGGACAGTGATTACAAGCAAGTGGCTGCCGCCTCTGCCATGCCAATTAATGTGGGGGGCTTTAAGACGGAGCAAGGGGAAAAGAGGAAAAAAAGTGCCGGTGCCCGCATCTCCATACATTATCATACTAAACAGGTTGGCGGGGTGTCTCAGCCCAATTGGTAACTCTGCAGCAGACACTTCAGGGGCAAGTTTGCCCAGCCAGACTAACTCCAAATCGGGCATGTTTGCATAAAGTGCACTGCTCTCCAAACTGCCTTGGTGGGGTGATCTCCAGTGTTTGTCCTTATAGTCATGCAGCATCTGACATTATAATACGGGTCTGCTTTATAGCCTGTTAATTGGGTGTGAAATTGCTGTCATTTTAACCTGGGCTCTCCAAGGTGTCTCTCTGATTTTGCCTGTAAGTGATGCGCACATAGGCTCAGGCACATACTGTACATTCACAGATATTCATGCATTCTCTCCACCCCAAAAGATGCATTTCTCAGTGATGATAATGGCATCTGTGTTTTTCCGACACTTTGGCCGGTGCTTCTTTCATCATTGCATCTTACATCTTACATCTTTCCAAGTATACTGCCGCCTTTACAGTACATCCTGATTCTTAAGACTACTGATTGAAACTAAAGGAGGAATTACAGGAACAGGATACCCAAAATACAAAACAAATAAATAAATAAATAAAAAATGATATATTTTCCCACTTTGCAATCAAATCTGCAATCTCTCCATCCAGATTCTGTGTGTTTTGGCAAGGTTTCCAGTCTGGCACGGTCATCCCTGTCTCCTGGCACCCCAATGAGTGAGTGAATGAGTGAGTGAGTGAGTGACTTTATTTGGGGGGAACTATTTCCTGCTGAAGAGCACTGGCAAACTGTATCCATCCACCCCCAAGGAATATGAATTCAGGGTGGATAGATACATTTTGGTGGTGTTTTTCAGCAGGAAATAGTTCCCGGCAAAACTCATCACCCCCGAGGGCTGTGGATTATGACAGGTATATGTGTCATTATTTTTGGAAAGACCTGTTGCTGTTGAGTTTTCCACAGTTTTTGACAGTTTGAGTGCCACAAAGGAATACCCATCCAGCCCCCTTGTATCAGGGGACTGAAGACCTTGCAAAATCACACGGAAACTATCTGGATGGATAGATACTCTAGGTGTAAGTAGGACAGCATTGTATTTTGTGTGAACTGTTCCTTTAAACAATTACCCTAGCCTGCATTAAATTCATCATTACAGGTACCTCTGAAGTACTTTCTTTAAATGGAAGGAGGGTTATGAGAAAATCATCACTTACTGAAATGATGAAGAATGGAGTTGAATTACTCTTGATGAAAAGTCAAAAACAAGTTACAATAACTGATTACTTTTGCTAACAACTTGCACTTAGAAATAAATTAAAGACTGCGGTAAGAGAGAAAATCGAACAAATGCGCTCCAGGATGACTACTTTAATGGGTATGAAGAAGATGAGGTCTTCCTCTTGAGCAAAAAGCTGTCTTGCTCCTGTCTGTCCTGTCAGCTGTCTTGTCAGTAAGAGGCTCTGGGAGAAGCTCTCAAATCGCTCTGTGTTCAGTGCTCATCTTACACCCTCCCCCCGCCCCCTTTTTTTATGATAGAAATTGACATAAATTTGTCTTCTATTTCCCCAGCCCTAAAACGATGACCTGTTCTGTGTTTTCCCTCTTCTTTAAACATTCCTCTCTGTCTCAAGCCGCTCACCTCCTCTTCTCTTTTGCACTACTTTACCCTCAGTCAACAATTTAATTCGCTGAGCAAGCACGTGCTCATTTTAACCTCAAACTTCTGCCTTTCTGTTTTTTTAAGTATGCGTTTTTCCCTATGTGCTTTCTCTACTTATATATGCCCACTCGCTGGCAAATGTCTTCCTCCAATAGGCAGTTTAATGTAAGAATTCACTATCAACTCTCAAGTCCCACTGATCCTCAGACCACAGGACACACACACACACACACACACATGAAAAACTGAAAATATGTTGCCTCATAGTCAGCAGCTGCTAAGCTGTAAAGTCAGAACGCAGCTTTAATGCCGAAATAACAACTGGCTCCTGTCCACTAACCGTGCCAACTCTGGACCAATAAGAGTAAACCTCAGTGCAATTTTGTCCCTCTGAATCCACCGGCTGGAAAAAAGTGGCATGCAGTGTTAAAAAAAAAAAAAAAAATCAATAGCTCATAATTGCCGCAAATTATGGCAGGGTTTAAAGAAAGGTTAACACGTTGGCTGAAAAAAAAGTGATAATGCTTGGCAGACTGGATATTCTGTTGAGTTTAAGAGATATTGAAGAGAAATTGAATGGTAAATTTCATGTCATGTTTTTTCCCCCTAAGTGGACACAGTGTTCTGGAAACAAGGACTTCATAATCTTCATAATATGCATCATGATACTAACATTTGTGAACAATGTGTCTGTTTTTCCTCTGTTGCAGGAAACTTATCAGATGCCAGTGTTTCCCGTTCCACTCAACAATAGACTCAAAATTTTGTGAATTGACCACAAGTGTTGAAAGTAATGATGTGGACACAATTAATACAAAGGTTATACTCCTCATCCACATAATAAATGATGTAAAAAATATCACAAACTGAACAAGCCATTTTCCCCTATTCATCATGTGAAAAAGATAGACAACGCTTAAGTAAACTGTTGAGGAAAAAAACATAGGTTAAGGTTAGACACCTAAAACATTTTGAATGAGGCTCGGATGACGTTTTGGTTAAATAAGAAAAAACGATTGAAATAAAAATGAAAACTTCTCTCACAGTAGTAGAAAACGTAGTAGCAGTAGCAACAGAAAGCCTCTTGCTGTGAGCTGGCAGTCCAATGTGGTATGTCAGAGGTAAAGATAAATGCATTCGTCTGTCCTCCACCCCGACCTCCACACCTTTACTTTCCTCCACTCTTTCAATGTCAATTTACTGCCTGTTTCTAGTAGTGTATTCTCTGAGATCCCTTTGTGGTACAGGGAAACATGTTCATCATTTTTTGTGCATGCAATACACATTTAAATTTGAAGACACAATGCTGATTTCACAAAATTTCAGGAGATCAGGCTGGCCTTGTATCTTCCGCTTCACCATTGTGTAATGACAGAAAAGGATTCCTCGCATATTATTGCAATTTTAGATCACTGCTGTTGTAAGAGAACTATGACAGGCATTCAGGATAACTGCCATGTTTATCTAAGTGCTCTATGTGTAGTGTGTGTGAATGAGAGCCCGTTGTAAAATAAGCTTTTCTAAATTCATCTTCAATACAACACACAATGCCGTTTTATTGCACTACAATATCCTAAAGTTTTCCACATTAAGAAAATCTCTTCTGGTCTTCCACTGTACAGAGGATGGCATATGATGAGAGCTGGCGAGGTGTGAGGGTAATTGGCTTTGTCAAACTGAGTCAAAATGCAAATTTATGTCAACATTTTCCCGGGTGTTTGTTTTTTTCGAATAACTTGGAAAAATGGAATACAAACAAATGTTAACTTTTGACAGGTATACAAATAATGTCCGTGAATGGATGGGAGCCGGGCTGTATTACTGATTGCAATCATGAATGTTATTAATGAAGTTTTGCAGCTGCATATCTCTTGCTCAGATCACTTTTTTTTTTTTTTTTTTAGTGTCATGCAGAGACAATGTTTCTATGCTAATGAGGTAGCTGTACAATAACTGTCCTGCGGCATTTCACTGCAAATATGTCCAGAAGAGGAGGAGGACATGCTGATTAGGGAGAATAGCCTATCATACTGTGCTAGGCTTAATTGTTTTGTACAAAACAATAGAATATAGTTAGGGCTGTATAAGCCATGTTGTTTTGGTGTTTCCCTCAGGCCAAAATTATAGGCCTATTCTCTTTTTTTATTGCTTGTAATTTTGTTCTATTGTTTGCTATGGTGTCACTTTTTCTGTTTGTTGCTTTGCTGATTCACCAATTGGGATTACACAGGTCTATCTATCTATCTATCTATCTATCTATCTATCTATCTATCTATCTATCTATCTATCTATCTATCTAATCTCATAAGATATCAGTTTGCTGCAATTATTAATGAAGTAACATTCAAAGTAATCTCTTAATTAGCCAGTGGTTAACATTATAACTCACTCAGTTGTGTCAAATCTAATTAATAGCAAATAAATATTTGCATATTTAGAAACAAATCAGCCACTAAGTTAAGTTTTGATTAGCTGGCTCATTAATTATCTTCTGGGTTTTCTTAAGGCATCTCTGATCATCTTCCTTCACTTTTCATCATGAGCAGATATGCAGTCAGTTGTTTCCCCCCACTGAATTATTATTGGCCTTGTTGTCCTAATTATCATGGATTCATGCTTTATTAGTGTTCTGTATATTAAACACCGGGCAGTAATAAACAGAGGCAGAAAGTATATATTTACCCAAGTACTGTCATTAAGTTTAAGTTTTTAGGTACTTGCTCTTCACCTACTTAGTATTCCATTTTATGAAACTTTTTACTTTTACTGCACTACAATTCAGAGGGAAATATGGTACTTTTTACTGCATTACATTTATCTGGCAGCTGTAGTTACCAGTTAGTTTGCAGAATAAGGTTTTGCAAGCAAAACATACGATCAGCTAATTAAGTATGATGCATTGTTAGAGTTGGCAGTGGCCAACAGTATAATGGAGCCATTAGACCCACAACATTAAAACACTTCTTACAGGTTAATGCATTTTACTGCTAATACTTTTGCTTAAGTGAAGGATTTGGTTACTTTTGGGCAATAAAGCACTAATTGTTGATTCAGGGGATTAAGAAACCAATGCAACAGTCAAAATGAATCAATGAATTATCCAGTAAACAAATAAACAAACAAACAAATAAAAATAAATAAATTAATTAACAACCTTGACAAAAGCATTGCATACAATAGCTGCAATAGGTACTGAATGGGCCGTATGTTGTGTGAGTGTGTGGGTGTGGTGTGTATGTGTGTGTGTCCACATGTGCCTGTGTGTGTATGTGTGTGTGTATGTGCATGCTACCCCAACTCTCACTTATGAGGTCCGCTGATATATGATGCAATATGACTGTAATGAACTGCCAAATGTTGGAGAAGTATGCATAAATTTGGCACCAAAGGATTCTGGGAGTCACACAGCTTCCTAGTAGCCTGTGTCTCTCACAGTCAGGCCTACCACCATTCATGGCATAGATGATTAGCTCAACCTGCAAATTGCCTTTTTAGAAAATTAGATCTTCTCGATAGGCAACTGCTACTCAAGCTTTTAGCACCGTGATACTAGGTTCAACGCAGTGAATGAGGGACTAATATGTTAACGAATGGCTCATTAGACACAACTTCATTACAAAGTGCTTAGGCATAAATATAAAGTGTCACCCTGAATGGGTTTGTGTTGCCTGCCATTATGTCAGCTGCATGATCAGGTGGCGTGTGTTATCTGCAGTGCCGTGGTTCAGGCTGCTCTCACAGTCCGCCCAGTTCACCCAGTCCACCCACAACGTATGCACCCTGCCACTTCTCTCACACTCTTTACAAGCATCACAGTTCATCCTATTCTAGTCTAACAATATTCACTCCCATCCAATGTGTAACAGCTGCTATCCAACAACACAACCTCTCTCTCTCTCTCTCTCTCTCTCTCTCTCTCTCTCTCTCCACCTCTCTTTCTCATCCACTG
>OMKZ01056349.1:11852-28599 GCA_900302535.1 Neoniphon sammara
AACTTAGAGATGGAATCAGCCACCATATGAAAACTGATGCTGACTTATAAATTGACTGATACAAAAAAAAAAAAATCAAATGAAATAGTAATACTACATATTTAATAAATATTTAAATGTTAACTTCAAACTTGAACACAAGTAAAAAATTCAAGTTAAATACTTTTACAAGCTAAATATTGAATATTGAGAAATATTGAAATACTCCCAATATTCACTTCCAGTAGTCAATATTCCCACTTTGTGCAAGATTTACTAAATTGGCTGTACAGCATTTTGACAGGCCTTCAGGTTAAAATCAGCTCTGACTGTCTAGACAAATGCAGCTGAATGTGACAAATGTTTGATCCATGGGCGCATTATGTACTGACCGGGACAAAACAAATATAAATCAACTGAATGACTTTGCGATTGGGTTATTCTTCTTTGTTATGTGCCAAAGAGCATTTCTGCCCTCTTTACTCACGGGTCTTTGTTTATGTCATCCATCAATGTTTGTCATTTGTCTCTCCTGCCTTCTTTCACTTCCCGCCAATCAAAAAAACTGTCACAGAGGGTTTCATCTGACCCCTTTGGTCAACTGGGCAAGACCAGTTAAAATCAATTTCGCAGACACATTCCCTTTCACTGACGAGGCATGCTGCCCTCGGTGACCTTGGACAAAAGAGCATCTGACACTGGCAGGTAGAGCGTTTAGAAGCGGCCACAAAGGTCACAGCAGCCCCAACTGTTGTTAATTTGTTCAGGACACAACAGGAGTTGTCACATAAAACCAATTCTTGGTATATGAAAGGTGAACTGGGAGCATCTGAGGCATGGATTCGAGAATATTTGACTTGATTTGGGAAACACAATGATATAAAATTTTTTAAAAAAAGATTGAGAATAAACTATGTATCAAAAGATTTTTGGATATACACAATGACAGCAAAATTCTCAAGAAATAGTTGCTCCAAAATGATGCCAGGCGCACATTACACAACGTCACATCCAATTTAGGCCTCCCAGACAAATAGTCAAGACTGGAATGAAAACGGTGTGTCACATTGTGTGAGAAGCTGAGCACACCACATCCAATTCTCAGTGCAGTCTGGGACATCCCAATCATTTTCAAACAATATTTTTTGTTGTCATTCATTTTGTTTGAGAGTGTACAACGAGCCAATTTGTTACACAAGAAAATTAAATTATATCTTGTCCAGCAGTGATTCTAAAAAGTGGGTGAAGATCTGTATTGCTACATTTTTGGGCAAGAAAGCAACTTTAATTATGGAAACTGACAGTCCTTGTTGGCCGCATCGACTCAAACTACGCCCTCTAACCCTGTAGTCCTGGTCTTCCTTTATTTCACCTGCACGTTTGCAAGTGCAAACAAAAATACAATTGCTGTTGACCCATTATTGTACATGCAAAAACCTAGGCTTATGACCATGGCTCAGGTTTTCTGACGTGCTGCACCAAGTCCCGCCATGCCAGACCTGCAACCTGAGACTTTACTGTCTTGTCAACTTCCATTAGAAGTCCAGCCTGTAAAGACTATGCAGTTCTTTGTCGTAGACCCTTGTAACGTGCAAACCTATGTTGTTGCCCCATCTCAAACTGTGTGCTCACCTTTGATGCAAAATGGGATTCAGAGGCTCTGTGGCTTGACAAATGTGAGACGTCCTGCAACATATGATCATGTTATGTGTTTTTTGCATTAGAATTTGGTCATTATCTCTGCCTCATGTCAGTTGAAACACTGGTACAATTCGTACATAATCCATGTCAACCCTCTCCAAAATAACAACAGACTGGGAGCTGGACCGGGAGCTCCAAGAAGTGCAAAAAATAACACAAAATATATCCAAACAGCTTGTGCAGTATCTTCCAAGTGTTTTACAAGCTGAACTGCAGTTCTAAAGGTCCAATTTTACCCCATTACCTCCTAGATTTTATGCACTCTCCTAAGGTCAGAAATAACAAAATGGGCCCTATTTTATAAACCAAGGGGTGCAGAGCTACTTTGTGTTGCACCAGCAGAGTGAAAAGTAGCATATACACGTCAGTTTACCGATTGATGCCTTAACACATTTTTGGGTCAAAAGTTGATATGTATGCACGTAAAAGTTAAGCAGCACCAGCAAACTCACACTGTGTTGTGTGAATATGCAAATTTCACCGGTATTTCAACTGACATGAGGGTGAGTAGATAATGACAAAATTTTCATTTTCCTTTATTATTAGCCATGGCTCAATTTGTTCCCAGGTAATGTTCTCACTGACTTTTTAAATAGCTCTGGTAGGTCAGTTTTTGAATTGCAGGGGGAGATAGCTCAACAAACTGATACCAGAAAACCAAAGGAGCTGCAAATGTTCACACTGGGGATTATGCATGGCTTAAAACTTGCATGGGTATTGTAGCAGTGAACTAGGAGATATCCAGTCCCAATTACAAGATCATATGTATGATGAAAGTACAAGTCAGGTCATTTTTCAACCTAACCTTAATTTTCTCATCTTTTTCTGTCAACAATTTAGTCAGAATTGTTGAGTTGTTGAATAGGATGAAAAATAGTGGAAAATGACTGAAATATATGGACCAATAATTAATAAATTGCATGTCTGATAATGTTAATATGTTATAATTTGTTGTGAGATTATGTTGTGCTTTTTTGCATGGATTGCATTCCATTTTTCAGTTTCTTCACCAGGTCCAACAAGCATAATGGGCCTGAACGAGAGCTTTGCACCACAAGTGTCTCGGTTTTCATATTTAATGACAAGCCTACCCTTCGCCTTTCTCCGCTAACAGTTGAAGATGTGATAAGCTAGCCAATTTGAACAAGTTTAAATGAAACTTTGTGAGGCTTATGTGATAGAGAAGCTGAATGACCATGACTCGGCATAATCATCAAAGAGTGCATGAGCTGTGTGCACTTTTTCTCATTTGAGCATTTTCGCCCCTGCAATTGCTCAAATAAAGCTTTATATCAGCTGACAGACTTCTGAAGTGTACATATAATTCATTTAAGTGCAAGATACATCGGGCTGAACAGGCCGGCACCAAACTACAATTTGTTACCATTAATCATCAACATTTCCACTCTGTCAGTGTCCAAATTATCTGTGATTTGCAAATGATTCTGTGAAATGTACTCGACAGTCGATTGATTCATACTGTCTCACAGCGGAGCAGGGAGAACACTTCAAGCTGCAGAACTGCCTGACGAATGGCTTCTCGCTAAGACGTTTTTTTGCAATAGGACCTTTGATAATTATAGCTTTTACCTTGTGTGCTGTTTCAAAATGCACCAACCTCAGGTGACAGTGGTTATCTGTTAAAGCCGTGGCTACTCGCCCTCTTCATGCATCCATAGAGCTCACAACAGATGCCCTATAATGTGCTGCACAGCCGGGCTGGCTATGTGGTAGAGCGCAGCATCAGTCTCCTAACAGGAAGACGGCTGTATTTGGGAGCTATGGGAGGTAGATTATTGCACCAGTGAGAAAATTTCTGCCAAAATCATCAGGGCATGTGCTGTTCTACACAACCAGCCACAGAAAAAAAAAGCATTTTCTCTTCCTCCTGCGAGTGTTACACAATACTCTGCAGAATATATATCAGGTCAAGTAGCTCAAGCTCTGATTGAGAGTCAAATAAATTAATGTCTGAGGTGATGCTACAACTGGAGAAATAAAGAGGCCGCACAGCTGTATCTATTAACTTGTTATTAACTACTTTGTATTGTATGTTTATGCTTTTATTCATGCATTTTATTTTGTATGACTAAATTGTGTGTTTTAATATAGGTCTCTTGGGCTATTCTTCCATCCTAATAAACAACAAACAAACGTCAGACCCAATAACACCCACTCAGCAGCTGCTCAGCTTTGTCTCGCTATGACACATCGACTCTAAGCATCACAACAAAGCCAATAACCTTGCACATTGATGCTTTATGGCCTATTGAAAAGGGACAGAGCAATGCATTTAAAAAAGAATTACTATCTGACTTTACAAGCTCTTTCCTGGCTGAGCTTGATTCACATAAGACAATTTGCAGCCCACCACTGGAACATTAGCTATTTCATTATTCCTTTTTGCATTTCTTTTGTCACGAGGTGATAGAAGATGCTCATAGACAAACACGCCTGCAACTTTTCCTGTAAACCATCAATTGATATTAAAATTGCATCCCTGGTTCCATCTGTGCCTTGTTGGTGGTCTGGCACTAAGCCATTCAAAGCAGTTTGGCCCAGGATGCAAGCCTGTGCTCGTCGAATGTTGTGAGAGCACGCCGGGATTCTGTCTCTTCCTCCTGTAAACCTCACACTCTCACTGTGAGCACTGATGCGTTTCTTCACCTCACGCTTAAAATCACACCACTTCCCCCTGACCTCATACAGGCTCTGTGCTTGTGAACAGACAGGGCTGCACATACTGCTGAGGTTACTTCACGTCATTCAACACATTTAGCCTTATTTGTGATGCCAAAGCTAATTTTAGGGGGAAGATAAAGAAATAATAACTTGGCATCCATTACACCTAGGCTACGCAAACAATATAATGTAGAGTTTCTCCTCTCAGTTTTAGCAACTTCTGTTTCAATTTCACACACCCTGAAATTATACCTCTTTCTCAGAAGTGCTTTTTCCATATTTTCTAAGAACTAAATAAGTTTTCAGTCCTCTAGTATTACAGCCTCCTGGTTTTCTGTTCTACCAGGTAGTTAACTGCAGTGACCTTGCGTTTCAGAATTGGCTCAGACCCTGATTAGATGGCTAGAATGAAACCAACAGGGCTGTTGTGCTTGATGACTAGGATTTACAACCACTGGACTGAGAGCACAGGGTATTTATGTATGTGCAAACCGCGGTGTGGGGTGTGTCGACTTCTGATCCTCATTTTGAGGCTCGGCATGATGGGATCACCAGGAACAATCAGCCACAGAGCTTTACCACACGTATGCCTCCCATGAGGAGGGCACTCACAGTCTCACAGAGCTACACCAAATCATCTATGAGGAGATGGTTGCCATGGAAGCAGACTGCAATCCAACTGTAGCCAAAACATCAAACTGCAAATGTAACTATGTACATTTTCATTTTGTTATACATTTTAAAACTAGCTTGTCTATTATTAACTTGTAGTACACACTTATATCCAAATTTCAGCAATTTGGATTGCTGCAGTGGAAAACTATTTCTTCAGCTCTTTGAAAGTATATTGCTTGAAACTTGTTACAAGAAAAAAAAACAAGGTATGTGAGGGCTTATCTCAAATGTCAAGGAAAGTGCATAATTAATCTGGCACCACGTTTAGAAATAACTCAGGGAAAGTCAGCCAATATAATAATAATTTGTGGTATCACTTTTATCACTTTTTTGGAGTGTCCTATGTTAATATTCAACTTAGTATAAACTCCCAGTTGGTTTAGCCATTAGTCTGCAGGCACAGGGCTTAGTAAAGTTTGTCCCAGGCTGGCCTCCGTAGTGCCGTGATGTTGGCTTACGGAGGGAGAGAGGGAGAGAGGAGAGGCTTAGGAAGAGCTTATATGAAGTTGTTACTGCTCTTGATACCATGTAGTGGTCAGATAAAATCCCATACTGCATAAGATTAAAGGAATACTATAACGTTTTGGGCAAAATACCCTTTTCCAACTTACGTAGACTGAGACAAGATGTTCAATACCATACATCCACTGGTTCAGTCCTATAGGTAGTATTTAGTGTTAGCTTAGCATAAAGACTTGAAGTATACAGGAGTCATTAGCCTAGCTACGTCAAAGTGAAACAATAATGTGTATTTAAAGTATGCATGATACATTGACAGCTTCGGAGTTGCTGTAAAGTTTATTTTTTCACTTTGATGGAGCTAGGCTAATGACTCCTATAGACTTCAAGTCTTTATGCTAACATAACACGAAATGCTACCCGCAGGAACCAAACCAGTGGACTTGCAGAGGTGAAAATGGTATTGAACATCTTGTATCAGTCTGGGTAAGTTGGAAAAAGGGGATTTACTGAAAAAAGAGTAATAGAATGATGCACGAACACAATGATTGTGGGGTTTCATACAGTAAAACGGATTAAAGGATTGTATGTATTGCATACATGTTTCCACTGTTGTGCATGCAGATTATTAATCTTGAATCTACATAGTCAAACACATCTGGACCGTGATACTGTAGCACAGAAACTTCAGCTTGCTGCAACATTCGGTGACTAGTTTGGTGGAAACTGCTTCCCTTGATTGGAACACATAATTTCATCTCCAGACATGTTCGGTGGAAATTACTGGCTGAGTTATCATTCAGCTACGTTGCCATTTTCTCACGAGCCATAGTGTTTCTCTGAAGCTTTTCAGTGGAGTTTTATATTTTTCATTTGGGTTATTTCTTGAAGGGGTTCATGGGAGGGTGAACTATCCTGGCCCATGTGATATTCCAGTGAATA
Source organism: Neoniphon sammara (assembly GCA_900302535.1). Classification (NCBI taxonomy): domain Eukaryota; kingdom Metazoa; phylum Chordata; class Actinopteri; order Holocentriformes; family Holocentridae; genus Neoniphon; species Neoniphon sammara. The sequence goes on from OMKZ01056349.1 coordinate 18,291, forward strand.
GAGTTTTCCCTTTCCCTCGTAGATGAGGTTTAATTTGCCTGCAGAGATGTGAGGTTCCTGAGAGCCCACTGTGACTGATAGGCCATGTCACAGGCAAAGGGCAGAAGGATAAGTGAAGTTGCCTTGTAGTGTAATGGAGGTCATAAAATGTAAAAGAGCTCTGTGATGCATTTACCGCTATCCATAAAATAATACTCCACAGAGTGGCAGGGATGATGGAGAGCTGGTTCACCAGCCCTCTGAAAGTACAGTGTGTCCTCATTCAGTCATTTAATGCACAGCGCCTTTTGTTTTCAGAATGTCAACATGAACTTCGTAGGGGACTAATACAGTTTTGCAAAAGCAGAGGAGTGAAAAAAGTATTAAATATTGAATGCTGCACTCCCATAATAGCATCTTTTGACCTCTCAGAAGCACTGGTCACTTAATCAAATTTGAATAGAAAACAACCACCAGCTGTTCCTCCAGTCTTTCCATGTTTTTTTATTTTTTTGCAGGGTTTAATATTTTGCCTGTGGACAATATGGTGTGATGGTGATGGCAACAGGCCAGGTTCAATCACCTGTTGTTTATCATCATTAGAGCTGGTAGACTGAATCTCTCCTTAACGATTATAAATGAGGTGTGCAAAGGGCAGGATGCTGGTCAGAAAATGAACTTTTTTCAGCTTCCTTCTCTGAAATGTTCAGACTTAATATTAGTCAACTCTTATCTCAGTCTTTAAGAAAAGGGTCATTTTCAAGGCCACCTTCTAACAGACATGTCCCCTCCTTAGTTTTTCTTAATGTGTTTGGAAATTATTAAATGTCCGTTATTCATGATGATATTTTCCTCATCAGATGGGGAAATGACTCAGCCACCTCATGCAATCTGATATGATAATGTCACATTGTTGATTTTTTTATTAATCTGAAGATTTACTGGACAGAGGTTGCACTTCATGATAATAAACTCTAATAAATACTGAATCAATCATTATTTAATGTTTGTTAATCACAGTTTAATCTTAAGTAGCAACTAATTGATGACTAGTTAATTTCCCATGTTATCTCCTAACTAATAATAATGTTATACAGTAGTGCACATTAATTAATTCATGACACGCTAATGAATCTCATACTGTATCATGACTGTAATTTGGTTTAGTGTTAAGAAGTTTTTAAGTTAAGCACTTCTAATACCTGATCACATATTGATGAACAGATTCTTTGTAATAAATGTGCAACCGATGTCTGCAGTTCATAAGTGGTTTATAAGGCATAAATTAATATTATCTGGGCCTGTAATACAGAGTTGCAACTTATATGGTCTTGGGAGATTTTAAGAAAGCATCTGCCTTGGTAAAATAACAACTCAAAAGTTAACACTGGTAGAATTCACTCAGAAATGTCATTACAATTTAAGAAATTGCACTAAAATAATAATAATTAAAAGTAGGCGTGTATAGTCAGACAAGCATGTACTCCGCTTTTAGGTTCCAAATTTATCTTATTTTTCTTTTCACGAGGAGTACCCACTGTAGCTGAAAAATGTAGTAAATGTCAAAAAAATTGTAAAATGTTTGTCCCTAAAATCTTTCACAATTGTTATAAGTGAATGTGTCCACTATATTTAGCAAAATCATCGGGATTATCGTTGTAGCCATAGTCGTGCTACCTTAGTGCAAATAATCATTCAAAGATCTGGCTAACACTGGATATACATATACACTGCACACTGCGCAAAGCGTGTAAACTCATGTGCCAGAGGAGAGAGAGCCCATACGTTCAGAAACACACTCCGGTGACAGAGATGTGTCTGCACTCTGATGTTCTTGTGTATTTGGTCTCTTTATGTGCGGCCATGATGGAAGTCTGCTCTGATGTAATGCTGCTGCTCTGCCCTGTTCCCTGGAGAACGCCATGGATAACTGGATATTCAATAATGCTGCAATTTTGCTGAGCTAAGACCAATACACACACACACACACACACACACACACATACATACACATACACACATGCACGATTCTATCATCCCAAGGCAGTTCAGATTAGTGGAAGAACACATAAAACAGCCATGTAATATTGATGTGCCACAGCTACAATTCCTTCTCTCACAACACTTCTAGTAAAATGCATTAGAATATATAGTAGAGTGTGTATTTATAGCTCCTACAGTCAGTGTGGCCACTTATTTATCAGTCTTAGATCTATTAAATCGTGCAGCATTGGGTATAAATTCACAATTAACTCAAAATCAAGGAGAGAAATTACTTTTCTGCACATTTCCTTGTTTTTCTGTCCAAAGTTCTCTTCAACTAAAACTGACAAATCTGCACTTTCAGTAATTGTGACAACCTTTTACTTTGAATCACCATTGCAGAGTTTTGCTGTGGGCGAACCCAACACATCAAACTTGTGGAGACATGCTGAGTTGAGCGAGCGCTTCATCTTCATCAGGTCTAAGGTATCAGGCAACCTGGAGCGCATGGTGTTTATCGTCACAAATATGGAAACGCAGAATTTGTCTAACCCATGGATTATGAACAAATGGTTATGAAGTTGTTTTTTCACCTGTGATTTACTTATGCATGAACATTAATTACATTTTATAACAGTTTATGGTCTTCTATTCAAAGTTTTCTATTCTATTTTTGAGTTTTAAAACCTACTCTCCTATAGTAGCTTTTAATTTATTAGGCTGCAAGATAGTAATGTATAAACAAAGCTTAGTTTCTCAGCAAATACACAATTTAAAATGATACTGTATCTGAACAATTTTTGTCTCAATTTCATGAAACTGTGTATTTTACCTTGTTTTCAAGAACATTGGATGTTGCAGAAATCATCTTTTTGATCTGCAGGATATGTTGTTTTGTTTTTGTTGTGTTTTTCTCCATGGAGAACTGGGGGGACTAAATGGTTTATCTGCTTTATTGCATCATGTAGCATTGCACGGAAACAATTTCTGTCTCCGAGAGAATGAATTAATCAAGTGAGCCACACTTTGGGAAACGTTAAATTTTCATCTTGGTAAGCAGTGAAGAGAGATTTATATCAGCAGCAACTCCCAGTTCATGGCTGTCTCATTACAGACGTTGCTGTAGTTGTGTTGTCAATTGCAACATTATGAACAGTGATGAGTTTATTATGGTGCGCCATGTGAACTGCCACAGCGGAGCCACAGATAAAACCAAACTAAAGAGTCACCAAAAAAAAAAAAAAAAAACAACCTTAAAATCTGTTCTGTGTAGTATGTGAGCAATGCGCCAAAAACCAAAATTAGCCACGCTGCCAGGTTAACTCGGGTGAAAATGTAGATCAGAGGAGATGTTTTCCTGCCTCTGCTTCCTCCGGTATTATATTTGGCTCCACCTGAGTAAATCTGTGAATGGTTTGAATGCAGAACAGAAGTGTTTTTTCTCACTTTTGAAAGTCTTTAAATTTGAGTAGGTTCATCATGTTGTGTTATGCAAGAAATGTTCTTTTAAGCCGGGTTATACATGCCAGAGGTAGAAATTTCTCACTGTTATATAAAATATGTACACATTGTAATGCCTACAGGGGCAGACAGACAGACACTGCTTCTTCAGTTTACCTTACTTTTAAGCTACTTTCACAATGGCATTTCTTACAGTAGGCTTTGATATTTCTACATTTTGTTTATAATGTTTATATATAACAAAACATTTATGCATAAACTGTAGGGCTCATACACTATTTCCAATTTAGTAATACATATTTACTAAAACATAAGACTGCTAGTAACATCTGTAACAACTGTAACTAACTTGTAAGATAACCATATAAGTAAATAATTAAATTGGTAGCAGCATATTTTTATATAACTCCACAACTGGTTTTGTTCTTTCTAATTGCCTTGCTTTTTTATTATTTATATTTTTTTGCTTTTTTTAGTGTTGATTTTATATTCTGTTCTTGCACTTACATTGTATTCTGTCTTTATCCCAGCTGTATTTTAATTGCTTTTGCTGCAGCACCAACCTAATTTTCCCACAGTGATCAATTTCATCCTGCATCATAGTTTGCATACCAATATCCAGTATTTGCTAGATGTAGCTTCAGGCCCGGCTCCTGGCTGAGAGAGGGGGCGAGGCTCTGTGTGCTGTGAGCATCAGACCTCTTCAGACTGGACCAACATGTGGTGCAAACTGCCATGGAGCATATCAGTTTGTTTGGGAGTCAGCACTTCAACATTATTCCCCCAAGATTTGAAATTTTGAAATGGTCACTTAACACCTTTCTAACAAATAAACAGGGCTGTAGTGCACAAGCCGGGTCTCAGTTTTGAAAACTGTCTCCATAACAGTTTTCTCATATCTTCGGCTTGTCTACGTTGTTTTTGACTTTTACTTTTTCTCAGCCACTATTCAATTTTGATTTGTCTGTCATTTGTTTTTCCTGCCCATCCAAAAATGTCTAAAAAGATTTTTTTCCCTCCGCCACTGCAAAAATTATAGGGATTATATCTGTCTATATATTGTGGAATGGACCTCAAGTTTCAATGAATTGATTGGTCATAAACCTTTGCATTGATTAGTTGGTTGCCAAAGGGTTTAAGACAGAGCTGCAGATAGATCTACATGCTAAAGAAAGTCCATAAGAATTCTTTGTAGATTTGCAAAGACATGATCACCACTTCATTGCCCACGCATTTCAGGCTTGGGACTTGATTTTGTTTTTGCCCTTGATCTTGACTCGGTCTTCTTGACTCAAACTTGACAGTATCTGATCCTGGAATAGACTCCGACTCGACTAAAGTGGTCGTGACCGCAGCCTGGCACGTACATATGTATGAAATCTGAAAGCTGACTACTTTGGTGAAGTGAAAGTGCAGCTGATGGTGTGGTGGGGGAATTTATCACCTGTCACAGTGCCACCTGCTAGCTGGGCAGGTGACCAGAAATGACCTTGGCTTCTGGCTGGCTGGCTAATTAACGGAGAGGATATCATGGCCATCTTTGTAGTAATGACTGGGTCGGCTGTAATTCTTTCCTGCTTTACAGAGCCGTGACCAAAGATCATAAACCCTGATTACACTGAGGACACTGCCGTTGTTTTACAGTTTGTATAAACCCTGACACAAAAGTATCACTTAAAACTTTAAGAAGCTGAAATTCAGGGCTCGATATGTTTATATGGAAGAGTCGCGCACACGGTCCATATATATTTCATTTTATTTGAGAAATAGCAAGAAAATACAGAGAAATACATATGGTGCAGGAGTATGAAACGCTTTTTTTCCCTTTTTCCAAGTCCATTTCCGGTGATCAGCACCTCATTATTACCCTCTTGTGTTACTTTCCCATCAAACATTATGATCGTATATTATGCTTTTTATATCACATTATGCCAGATGATTATATTATAGTAATAATTCACATTCTCATCTAATAAATGTCCATTCTGTTACTGTCTGTTATTGATTGATATAACAATAGTGATTCAACTGAGCCAGGTGATGAACACTTTTCTATTTTATGCTCCAAATGTCAAAGATTAAGAATTTTTATTTTCAATTTGAGCTTATTTTGAACAAAACAGAAGTAGATCTGTTACCAAAGTCCACGATCATAAACCCTGATTCAATCACTGTATTTGCATACTTGTAAATTTTAAGACAAAATATATACCTTAAACAGAAAAGGTTAATGATAAATGCTTGGTATTTTTACATTTAATTATGCCACGTGACTACTGTGTTAAAGTAATAACCCAGCTTCTCACGTAACAAGTGTCTATCACTGATTCATATAACACAATAGTGATTCAACCAATCTCCAGTTCATGAAAGCTTTTCCATTTTCTCTTCTGAGATTAAGAATTTTTACTCCATTTTCAGCTGCAGGCTGTACTAAATAGACTTATTTTGAACAAGTCTAAAAGAGGTTTGGATAATAAACCCAGGCGGATTGCTATCAGCACTGTGGAAGTTGTTGTTCGCTGCCTGTCCTGACAGCAGCTTCACCACTAAGTTACAATGGGAGCAGGACATGGCTGTTATCTCTCAGCACAGTGAAATGGGACCATTGTAACGGACACAACATCTCTGTCCGGCTGTGCGAGACGCACGACTCTTGACATAAAGTCTGCACACGGAGATCACGCCATTCAGGCTGGAGAAAATGGGCAGTTTCTCTGTCACGTTCATGCTGGCATGGCTGTGGCAGGCCGGCTCACTGCTGCTGGTGCTGGACTGAGCTGACTGACAATTTATCACTTATTCTGAATGTTTGAATGTGGAAATACCACAGTTTCCAACAGTGTGCACTCGAGGTACCAGGGTGGAAAATATACTGCCATCTTTTAAACATGGCATTAGATAGATAGATAGATAGATAGATAGATAGATAGATAGATAGATAGATAGATGTTCTACCTTGTCTGACATTTGTTAAAACATCTAATTGCAGCAGGTGTAAAACAGCGGCTCAGTTCAGTGATGGAACTGAAAACTGCATAAATCACATTTTAGAATAGATAACTCTGTTAAATGATTTAATGGATTTATTATCAGTGGACCCTCAGATCTTCATGAATATGATAATGGACTTGATGGACCCTGGATCTTTATAAGATCCTATTTGCATAATAAATTTAATGTATGATTTTAGTTCTGCACTCTTTCTTTCTTTTTTAAGTTTGTGCTCATGAAGGATATTTGGTGCTCATTTTAGGCAGCTGAGTATTTGTGTGGACTTGGTAGGTCCAGGTCATTTGTTTGTCCAGGTTGCACAGGCAGTTTGAATTTGTACTGTAGCAGGGATGTCTGAGCATACTACATTGTATTGTGCCGTCTTATTTTGTATTGTTTAATGTAAATGTTTTATTCCTCATCTCACTTAAAATGTAAAAACAATAAAAACAAAATCTTATGGCTCCAAACAGTAATGAATTATAAATAGCATCTATAGTTAATTAGTTAGTGAATTAGTCTCATGGGATGTCGTTTGTGCAGCATATCAGATGTAAGGTTATTTATTTATTTATTTATTTATTTGAGATGTTTCGGTTGTGGATGTCAGCAAGATACATCCAAATTAGCTTTGAGTGATGGACACGTTGTACATGCTATATTATTTTTATAGTAGATTTTTTGTTTTGTTTTTTGTTTTTACCTTAGTAGGTTTTTGCCTTTTTACTTATTTTTATCGCTCTTTCTAACTGTGTTTCAAGCAATTTAACTGAAAAACTGCAAGAAAAGAATTTAGTTTTCTGAATCTGAATCTGAACACTCCAGGAGTATTAACTAGCGAGCCACTGCTGTAAAAATGGATGTTTTATTTGAAAACAAAAACATTTACTTTCTGGCTTTAATGTTGCATGTCATATTATTCCTATACCGACATTTAAGCCTAATCTCTCTCGTGCTGAGCATAGCGAAGAGAACAGCCGAAGTTGAATCTAGTTGTGAATAGAAAATCACATGTGGAGGCGTCCTGGCAACAGAAATGAACTCTAATTATTACAGCAGAGTTTGACTTGCAGGTAAAGACTGAAATGTTCCGGCTGCTGGGATGAACTATGAGTTTACCCTGGTGCTGTAGGCTGCTGCAGTTGTCAAACATTACTCTGTCTCACATTACTCTGACTTGTGTATTCAGCTTGAACACAAACTTGTGCTCATGTTTGGGAGAATGAATAAATCTGGAGAGTATGTTTTATTCAGCTCTACTATCAGATCACACCACTTCATCTGAGCCAAGGTGGGTGAACTTTTGAACCCAGCAAGTTGTCAGGACAGAATTTGAAATAAAAAAAAACAGATTTTGCATGAATGATGTGTATAGTTATTGTAAAGTTGCCAAAAAAAAAAAATAATAAAATAAAGAACTGAACTGAAAATGCCTCAAACTTGCCAGTGCACTTAAGGCCTCTGGGTCCTGGTTTGCTAAAATATGATATAAATAAAATAAATAAATTGATATCCACACTTTTTTAAAATGTAAATATATTCATGCATTAACACATATCTAAGTTGTGGATGAAATGTACTGTAGATCTATGTTTTAGGCAAGACTTATTCATGTTAAAAACTTTTTTAAGTCCCTTCTGTCCAGTTCATGTAATCCACTATGTGTAATGTAATGTCTTTGATCATCAGCAGACGTTCATTTTACCTGGCAATTACATGGCATCCAAGTGTATTCATGGTCGTTTCTGGACCAGTGCTTTGCGGAGTGATTATTAATATTTTGAGTGCATAGCAGGTTAGACGGAATTAGCTCTGGGACAAATGACATTACACACGTCTGCCTCATTAAATTTAGAAGTAAACACTGCATGAATTATTGATTCAGGTTAGCAGTCAGTCCCGCCTGTCAGACATGGTCTTTATCTCAAAGATAGGGCACCATGCCGGCAAATGTGTTCCTTTATCAACATAGAGCTAAATAAAAAATTAAAAAACAGCACTTTTATGTGATTACCTGCTGTACATCACCACAAACACAGGGACTTGAGTTTCCTTTGTGCTCAGATTTCAGACACAGTAAAAATAACAAAAAGCCATAAAAACATGGGGGAAAAAGTCAATAGCTCATCAGCGTGGATTGCCAAATATAAACCATAAAATCACGATCAATGATGGAAGATTCAATTCTTTGAAAAATTTGCTTCAAGTATAATATCATGAAAAGTATCCAGAAACATAAATTCTCAGGTGTTATAATGTTTATTTAAAAATATGAAAAGAAAGCCACTATAGTATAATGCAAAAATGTATTAAAGCCTTCAGTTCTGCATCCTATCAGGTGTTTTACAGGCTTTTCAACACAAACAAAAACCATTTGATTGCTGCCTGAAGAAAAGTACATACTCAAAACATGTTGCAAGTGGTCTGCATGCATGCTGGCTTCTGTTTGTGTAGAAAAGCCTGTAAAACGCTGAAGACAATGTGGATTGAAGGCTTTAATACATTTTACATCATATAGGGGCTTCCCTTTCATATTGTTGAAACTCTTTTCCACTTGGATGCTTGGATGCTGTCATAGTGAATGCTATCATGTTACAGCAATTTATTAAAACTATACAAAAAATCTGAATCTTTTTTTTTTGTATTCATTTTTTTGTCTAATTTTATCTAGCATTCATTCATTTATTGCCTTTATCTGCTTACTTTTATTCAGGGTCACACAGTGGCTCGAGTCCATCCAGAATGCACTGGGCAGGAAGCAGGCAAACACCCTGCTGGTTCTCAGTCCATCAGAGGCTAACAGAGACAGTCAGACTCACTCACATTCACACCTGCCAGCAGTTTATTCCCCAGTGAGATGAACTCTACAAAGAAAGGACTGGGAATTAAACCCACAACAAGTGGTAAGTGCCCCACACACATTTTTAAAAAAAAATAATAATAATAATAATTAAGTTCAGATTTATTAAGAGCCCAAAATCACTGTTCACAGTCTCAAAGGGCTTTACAGGCCCACAGGTTTACAAGAAACAAAACAGGGTGACATCCCCTGACTTAACCCTCATAGAGGGCGAGAAAAAAATTCCCAAAAAACCCAGTGTAAGGGGAAAAAGGGAAGAAGCTTGGGAAGAATCACAGAGAGAGGGGGCCCTTCCCGGCCCACCAGGAGTGCAACAGGTGCCGACCAAGTGGGCAAAATGATCACATTTAAAATCAAACAATAAATCAAATAAAAGAACAAAATTGAACAAGATACAAAGTGTAAGGCTACATAGAAGTCAGTCAGCAAGCCTCGACAGAAGGAGATAGATAGATAGATAAATAATTAAATAAATAAATGTAAATTATAAATATATATATTTATATTATAAATAAAAAATATATCTACCATTTTGAGCAGTAATTTAACTGTTTATGTGCTATCCTATCTTATTTATTGATTTATTTTATTTTATGTATGTATTTGAATGGTGTTACATACATGCAGCGGAGGAAAAACTCTGTAATCATTCTGTGTTGGAGAGTCGGTTCAATGCTTTGCTAAGCCAGATAAGCGATGGAAAAGAAATATAGGTCATCTCCTGCCCAGGATAGTAAAATGGTTGTACTGTACACCTTAATAGTGCCCTCTCTCTTTTGGTTTTGTCGACAGCCGTGGGCAAGAATGCAACTGCTAAAGAATTTGAGAGCAATACGCTGCTTTCACACAATAAGAAAGACGATCCAGAATAATAGTAATGGGGTAGTCCAGCCCAAGGCCACATGGCTGCCTGTCCTTCCTGTCATTGAAACAGACAGATACAATGGCTTATTTTGTGTTAGGATGCTGGGATGTCAAAAAAATCACATTCAGAAAAAAAAAAAAGTAAATAATAATAATCTCGCCATTCTC
>OMKZ01056352.1:9597-33581 GCA_900302535.1 Neoniphon sammara
ATGGAGTGGAACAGGAACTTCCTGCCGAGCGAACAGACATGCGAGCACTACGCTGCTCCTCTGACCTGGCCAAGATATACACACACACACACACACACACACACACACACACACACACACACACACACACAGAGTACACACACACACACACACACAGAGTACACACACTAGTTCCTCACCTGTAAGCCAGAACACAGGAAAAGTACTCAGACAGACTCCTGAGACACGCTGACTTGACTAAGAATAAAAAAAAAACAAAGACTTCTGTGACCACACACCATTTATTAGAGTCTCCCATCAAGGAAACACAATGGTCTTCCAGAAACTACTCTCCATTCGCCTCCAAAAAAGGAGCTTGAGTCAGATGGTAATACGAGTCCACATGAGGCAAGGCAGGTCAGACTGACATCACGCATCAGCCAACCAAACTGGTCCTGCCAGCATGATTTCAAAAAGGGGCCATAGTTTTCAGTTCAGCTGCCGAGCTGCTTACTCACTTGAGGAATGTTTTCCACATACCTGGGCTCCTTTCTTTTGTCTGCTGGTCGGCTATTTGTTAACTTGCTCGGAAGTAAGGATGACTACAGAGTTGCACAACCGATTCAAGCCAAACTAAAGCACTACCTGTCTGTTTACCCAGGAGATTTACACAGTCCAGGCAGAGGTGGAGCAAAGACTTCTATCTAGGAAAGTTGAGACACTGAAGGGGTCAGAGGCAATTTGAAGCCCCCAAGGGTGTTTAACTTCCTGGGATTACATTTTTTAACCAAGTAGTATTAGCCAAGGCCCTGCTTAATGGCTAGAATTTTGTTTTTGCATGGCTGTATCAGTTAGCCTAAGTAAACTCAATCAGGAAGCACAGAGAACTTTTGTGTCTTTGCCGATTTCATAGCAATAAGTAAATAAGTCTTCCCATATATGGCTCTGGGGTGGAGATATTATCTGGAAACCAGGCTGGAAAGCACCTGTAAAGGGTGTGAAGCTGGACTATGGACTATGGGAACATCGGTGGGGATGATACCATAAAATGAAGGGTTTTATTCCAAAATGAATCAATATTCCAAAGACAGATGACTTTCAATTCATAAAGAGGACAATTTTGTGCTTTTACATGCCAGCAATCATTTTGTCAGAGTAGGTGTCATTTTATTCCACAAGCTGAATAACTCTTTTTGGTGGAGTGGACAGTAGTGTCATGAAGAGAGGAAGTAATATTACCAAGTCCATTCACACAGCCAGGCAGGCGGGCAGGCAGCCTCTCCCTCTGCAGCCCAAGATGAAGCTCTGCCAAGAAATGAAGCCATTTTACGTTTTAAAAATTATACTTCTCCAGAACAACTTGCCGTGACTGAACATTTAAAGGTTCGGTGTCTTGCTAAAGGACACTTTCCCGAGTCACAAGGCTGTTGATGGACACATATTGGCTACAGGGATTAAACAAATCACTTTTCAATTAGTGGACAGTGTCTGTAATCACTAACTGGGTGAGAAATTGAGTTGAACTCATCTTTCCACATATCTAGGCTTACTTAATGAGGCAAGAGTCATTTCTGGACAGGGCAAGCAAAGACCATGTCGCCATGTCGAATAGCAAATGCCATGTCATCCCTTATAAGAAGAGCAGGCTACTTAAGCCTTTCTCTCCTCAGCCAAAAAACAGGGTTGAGGCAGGCAGGCAGACAGGCAGAAAGACAGACGGACAGGCTAGCAGGCAGGGACTGCAGAGCATCAGAGAATGGAAAATTACCAGGCCTCCACAATCAGCTGGGCTCCTTTGATCAGCCAGAGCCCAGGCACCAATTACTGTGGGATAATCGGCGGCCCTCAGAGGGCTGACGAGCTGCAGGCAGTGCGGGCACAACGGGTCAGTGACCAGCAGGCAAAGGCCTGGTCAACAGGGCGCACAGAGCCAAAAGCAGACGGTGCCCCTTGCTGAAATGCTGCATGAAGGCGGCCAAACAGACAAGCAGCACAGCGAAGCCATTGTTCCCCTCCTGTCGACTCAGCACAGTGGCACTCTCACAAGCCAGCCGTCCCTCTCCCCAGACCGCTTGGTGGGATGGTGCAAAGCGAGTGAACATGCAAGGCATATCTTTAGGGCTCTGTCACACACTCTCTCTCTGCAATGCACACACGCAACATGAACACAAATGTAGACACACACACCTCTGTCCCTGTGATTGTGTGATAAAAAGCTGCAGTGCTGAAGGCGGCACTTGCTGCACACTGATGCAACACACAGGAAACACACTCCTCACCACCCTCTTCTGCTGACAAGCTCCCTTCCACCCAAAAAGGTATCTACATTCTTCCTACCTTACTTCACCTTATCTGCAAGAGTGTGGATTGACAAAGCACAGTAAATGTGCATGTGTGCACTCTTGAATATGAATAGTGCCTCTCCCTTCTCACCAAGACAATCTTGCAGTTGCATCTGTCTAGCACAAATGCGAGCCAGCGGCAATGATAAAAAACAAACACGAGGCCTCACTTCTTCAGGCAGAACATGACACTCAACTCATTAATAATTCACACATTTTTCTTGTGGTGGTGAACGTTCATCATCGATTAGGCTAGGCCGCTGTGTTGTTTGCTGCACTGCCTCTCCCTCCATTCTCAACAAAACAAGGGCCCCAGACAGTTCACAGACCCCTCACACCGCGTCGATAGATCACTGATCATCCTGCCAGTCACTGCCGCGGGTGGAAAACAACATAATTACATCACCGAACCTGAGTTTCCCCAATGTGCACTGAGTCTTATGCCTACTCATATCCTATACGGTTATCTAACAGCACCACAGTAGCCAGCGGACTTTGGATCAGACACTCTCCTGTTACACAACAGCGAGTGGCGGTCCAAGCAGACCCATATGGGCCAGAAGGAGCTTCCCAGTAAACCATGAGTCAGCAGAAGACTCTGATCTCGTAACAGCGAGGCCCGGGGAGAAGAGAGATGTTACACTAGGGGAAAGAGAGCCTATTTACCAGGCTGATTTGATAACAACATAACCACATGCTCCGAGTGCGGGGAATGCAGCGCTTTATGCCATAATTACAGATAAACCAAGACCTTTTTTTCACTTCTGATGGCAATTTCTAGGAAAGAACATTACATACCAGCTGACGACAACCTAATTCAAACTTGTTTGAGGTCAGGTCACTGCACCAAAATGACAGAGTTGTAAACCAATATCATACATAAGACAGATGCACCATGTACTGTGTGTGAAAAACAAAAAACCAGAGCCACTTTGCTTTGATTTGTGATATTCTTCATGTTGCTACTGGTATCAGCTTTTAATATTGAAGAAATGTCATCTAAGACCTTGTTTTAGCTTGGTATTTACTGATTGCATATGAAAATAAATATAACTGTAGCACTGGACTGCTGACAGCCAGTGCACAATTTTGTGTTACTCAACTGACAATCACCACACTGCTGTCACAAACCCCACATTGGCTGTCAGTCAGCAATCAACTTTTCATTGATAGTCTGCGCTGAGACGCTGTCAGCAGCCACCACCGCCCACCAGTGTCTCTTTGCACCCACCACTTGACACAGCCCACCGCCACACACAGTTCAGTCTATGGCACATGGTGTGGTACATGTGCTGTAAATTCATGCTATTTGGAAAGCAAATACCAGTCCTCTAAATGTGGCAACACCTGCCTGGGGTAAGCAAAACAATGAGGAAGGGAGCAAACAAATTCAGCCGTTCATGAAATTCAATACTGCGGAAGAATTTCATCAATAGAGTGCTGCTGAAGAAAGTAGCAAGTTTTTCACTATCTAAACCTCAAATGTGGATTTGTAACTAAATAAATAAATAACAGATATAATTCTTTCTGAAATTAAATGAGAAAACATAAATAATAAATACAAGGACTGTGGATGCAATTAGAATGTTTTCTAGCTCAGTTATTATGGTGCAAAGAAGTACTGGTGAAAAATCTGAGTATCTGGTAAATTTTTTTCGGCTACCTGCCTACAGTGGCTGATGGAGGACAAAAGTTTATTTCAGACTCTGAATATAGCGAACCAGAATTAGCCACAATCAGCTGAGAGGGGATGACTGCTGGTTTTCAACTCTCTGGGCATTTCGTTCTGTGCGCCATTGGGTCATAATGTACTTATCAAAGCATCACCCGGCAACCACTGCGGTTACCAGGGAACAGGAGCCACGGCAACGTCGATGCGAGTCCTGAGTGACGACAGCAGGACTCAGAAAGGCCGCGACTGTACTGCAGATTAGACCGAGCTGTATCATAGGCAGCACGCCGACCGCCTGCTCAGGTAGAAACTGTGCACAGTGTGTGAGAGAATGATATCACTGTGACCCATGGCCGTAGACAGGGATCATGAGACACAACTACATGTGTATGCACACAAACACACACACACACATGCATGTCACTTAGGGAGTTATTACAGCGACTGCACATCATGATGCTCTCATCAGCTCCTAAAGTGGAAGTGAGCAGCCAGACAGAGGGAGGGGCAGATACACCCGGCGCCTGAGGTACACAAGCAGGGCTGGGAAACAAACTTTTTTTCATTCCCAAGTCATCCTCTTTGAATCCTAAAATCTAACCACTGACCAACAGCAGTTAACACTGAGTATCCAATAAAGTAGAGATTAGAAAGAGGTGCTTCCCCATCTTTATTTCTAATCCAGTGGCTGTGTAATCTATTAGCGACTTAAACGTGCTAATTTAACGGATGAATGTCTACCTGACTCTGTGTGAGGTGGCAAACGTGCACACCACAGCCACAAGGTTTAGGCGCCCACCATTCTGGCTGGCAACGGTGTCCGGTATGACGTTCCCAACCTCTGAGACACACCAGTCACTCCCGTCCTGGGTCACTCGTAATTAAAGCAGAGATCAGAGGGCTGAATAAAGCATGAGCTGTTCCAGCCCAGGAGGCTCAGGTATCGCTCTATATAGGGGCCAAGGGGTGGTGGTGAGAGACAAAGGAGTCTCTGAGCCCCATACCATGCACAGGGAGGAGAGAGAGAGATAGGGAGGCAAACCTGAAAGACAACTCCTTGAATACAGTGACTCCCCCCACCGGCCCTAATCCACAGCTTTAAGAGCCAGGGCAAAAAGAGGAGCTCAAAGCCCACTGGACCTAATTAAGAGCAGGAGTTATTGTCTCAAATGGGGACTATCAAAGAACTTTGTGTTCAAAGCTATGAAACACTGTGAAACACCCACCCATACACTGTTTTATAAAACAGGTGCTGATGCAGCCAAATTTACTACAATTTGCTGCATCTAAGAGAGACAAATAATGCGTGACTTGGATAGAACACACTGCTTGGCCTTGCTTTTGTGTTTATCGTGTTTGCGTACAAACAGTTTGCTGAAGACAACATCTTCCAAAGTGGCTGATATGTGTGAAAAGATGATAAACAGTAATTATTTGCCTCCGTGGTAAAAGATAACACCACTTACTGACATACACAGCAGACAGAAGTCCAAACTAACACTGCGGTTTCAGAGGACCTATTTTAGGCTACTTATGTTGAAATGGGGTCAGCGGCACATTTGAGATCCTGATTCTAATATCTCCCCACTGGTAGAATCTTCTCAGAGTCTATCTCTGCTGGATCCAGTCCCAGTCAGCTCAGAATATGGGGCTGTGCGTAAATTTAACAAGTGCAGATGGTATGCCTTCTTTCTAATGATGCAAATGGACCAATTGCCACATGGCCCTGGATGTTACCGACGTCCTCGGGTGCAATCAAACCTGCTGCTAATTTTCTTTGGTCTAAGCCACTGTGGAAAAGTTTACTTTGCTGCATTCTTCCATTTGGTCCATTAAGGTCTACACTGCCCAATCACAGGCACTTTTGCTCACAAGCCTGTGAGCAAAAGTCACATACATTCAAAAGTATCTTATTTACTGGACAGAGTTTTAGTAATCATCCTGTGAGGCTAGAGATTTTAGTTTGAGTGGGGTGGAGGGTCGTTCCCTATATCTTTAGCAAAGCACAACAAACTTGTCTGCACTTCCTTCCCGTGATTTACCTTCTCTAGTGTTCATGCCAGTTAAGAGCATAAGAAGAAATAGCTGAATATGAGCAACCGCCCAGACTGTGGTTTGCCCTCCATTAATTCTGCTATGCTAGGCTTTCCAAAGATGACAACTGCTGGCTATCAGAGGTCAACACAAGTCTCCTTATAACCACAAAACTCTGCGGTTTGGGGTCATTTTCTGTTGTTGGTTTGGATTATATTCTCATTATTAACAAAGCACAGAACAATCTGCTTGGAAGAAAACAAAAATAGGTATTTTCAGTTGTTTTGGTGCAGATGTTTGGTACCACCTGAGTTCAAATGCCACAGCTATCACCTGGCAACATAAACAGTAAAAACAACAACCCTACCGTACCTGAGGTGTTGACATCAAGTATAAGTTATGTTATGACATTATCAGCTAGCACATCCAAGGACCCATATCAAAACTGCAGTCTAAAGAAAAGATTAAGATGAAACATAAACAGGTTTGGTGAGCAGTCAGGGGACTGCCCCAGACAATGTGCCCTGATCCAGACAGTCTGATGCTGAAAAGGAGGAACACAGGCATATCTCTCTTCTTGTCATCTCAGATGGATTCAACATAACACTGGGCTGGAATCTGAGCTGACAGTGTAGCTTGCTCCACATCCACCTTTCAAGGCAAGAAGCTACACTATCTTGCCGCCATCAGGGCAGAGTGAGACTGCAGAAAGTGAGGTCCTCTGAATGCACTGTCATTGTACAGATAGTTTATCTACCCGCGTTGCATCACTGTTCAGCAGTCACATGGACAGCTCCCTGCCAAGAAAGGCCTTCTCCTTGGAGAGTAGAGTGAGATATCAGAGTAAAGTTGGTTTCACCCACAGACTGAATCTCAAAGGTTCGGACAGAGACTCACTCATGCATTCCCCTCCTCTCTCAAACAGCTGACAGACTGGTACATTGGGTTTGGTGGCAGATAGCCAGTTTCATCTCCCTTGTTCTGTTCTCAAGAGATGAGCTCACGCCGTAGTTCTACATGTAGGATATGTCTGAAATTTGAAAAAGTTCATCTAAAGTCACAATGCATAGTGTACACTTGCCCCAGTGGGAGAGACAATCACGACAAATACCACAACAAAAACTAGCAAGAAATGTTGATTTACTTATCAGTAAACAGGCATACCATGCAAAACCCAAATCAAGATCATTTCTAAGTAGTTGTGGTCCATGAGTAACCTCTGCATATGTATGATAAACCAAGCAAGAGCACTTTTGTCATCCTCAAACCAAATTTCACCATGGAGTTTGATATAATGCTCTCTCCCATATAAAAAGAGTGGCATATATCAGAGCTAACACACCCAATAATGAAAATGAGATCACTCCCAGCGTCTACAAATCCAATTCACACAACTCCTCATCCAACCAACAATAAAATATCAATGACAGAATAATCATGGCTAATTATGGCATCCAAATTTTGTTGTACTGACAAATGAACATCTAAACAGATGGGTTACTTGTGCTGCTATGTAACCTGAACATTTTGTAAAGTCTACATGTGGATGTTAATGTGACCACTGATATTTATCCAGCCAGTCTGACAAGAGTGGAAATGTCTGTTCTGTATTTATTACAAGGAAGAAACTCCCAAGTAAGCAAAAGGTCTGCAACTGATATGATTACCATATAAGCGAATGTAACTCTGGGGCATATTATCACACCACACAAAAATCCTGGATATCAGACTCTGAGTCACAGTTTATGACCAGAGTTGGCAACCTGTGTAATGACTGGGTTGGTGAATGTCTAAGTAGAGAAGCCGTATTTTTAACCAACTGCTCCAGCTGTAGATGACACATTTACAAACTAAGTCGCTATACTTAGCTGCGTTTTGGAAAAATGAACCAGCTTCGTATTAGCCTAGATCACCAACAAAGATGTTTAATGAATGATTAATTTAACGACCTAAAATGCCAGATAGCTGACAACTTTGTTTATTGTTTCAGGCTAAGCCGGGTTAATTATTTTGCTGAGTAACTAAGCAGGTATCATTAAGTTGAGCAACGTTAGGTAAGTCAACTACTTCATTAGCTAACTAGCCAGCTAACGCCTTAGCCCCTCGGCAATCGGCAGGGCAGGGACAGACCTTCTCCTACACCTGCGAAGGATGGTAGAAAGCTCTACACCTTCCACTGCCACTATTTAACTCTGTTATCTCTTTGTTTAGGTAGGTCAGCAAGCCAGCTAAATAACATGTAATTGGGTCCGACAGGTTCCGCATTAAGCAGCTGGCAAGCAAGAAAGCAGAAGACGGTAGCTAACGTTAGCCGTTCTGCTAACATTCGTTGCGTGCGGTTAATTCTGAGCGGCGTCCGACAATCACAGCTAATGTTACTTAGCGTGGCTAGCTGACGGGCTAATTAAACAACGTAGCGTCTATTCAACCTACCTGTGATCGGCGTTGCGACCCAGAAGATGTTCGGTTAATGCCGTCACCTATTTCTCACGAACAGTGCCAAAATAATTCAAATTCCACAGAAAGTGCTGGGAGACGCTCGCAGTCCAATCGCTTCTCCCACTGCTGCTGAATGGCTGCTACTCGGAGACTCAACCAAACTTCCCCCTTAGCAACGGACCGCCCCCCTGCACGCTCATTGGATGATGCAGGCAGATTCAAGGTGATCGATTGACGATAGTGTAACCTCGAATAAACAGACTTTAGGTGCAATACTTACTATCCGCACGCTTATCACCCAACAGCCAGCCTGTTATGTAATGTGAAAACAAACCGCACACAGTACAGTGCAGTGGTCTGTGCAGTGTAATGCAGTTGGTCAGTATTGCATCCCTGGGACTCAAAAAGCGCCACTCTGGGCCAGTTTTATCATATTCCTATAATTAAACGGTGGGGCCATGGCTCAGGAAATGAGAAAATGGCAGGGGGCAACGAGCAGACAGCAAGAAAAAGTCCAGCACTTGTCAGCGAGCTCAGACATTCCTCATTAAATATCTCCTATCTGGTTGATATACACATTCTGCCCTGTCAGAAAATGGACTTTTGAAATCACGTGGATCCAAGGTCCACCTGGGTAACACTGCATTCTCAATGTCTCCCATGTTTTTCATTTGGGGGTTTTCAGAAATTGTATACACTGCTGCAATGCTTTAATAAGACCTTTTGCCAGAGTGAGATGCTCTGTTTGGGTCTCAAACAGGTTGCATACACCTGGGTTTTCATATTAAACTCATATTGCCCAGGCACTTTGAATCAAACAGGTCATAATGCAGGTTTTGCTGTGCTTGCCTCCACTCCCAATGACTAAACGGCAGCCTTTTTACAAGGCCAGTAGTTTATCAGTATTAGCCAGCATTCCTCACATAGCTATGAGTTGGGATGAAACCCTCATGAGCTGCAGACTGGTGCATTTTGTAGCCCAGACGGTTACAAAATCAAGGAAGTAAAAAATACCCTTGCTTGACAGAGTTACCAAGGCTGTTATATTTATGAATGTCATGTCTTTGTCATTCATTGCACCTTGCTGCTTTCTCTTTTTCTCCTTCTCTCTTTCATATTATTTCTTGCCCTTTCATTCTCCCTTATCTTAAACCCAATCTTCTTTATTACTCTTTTTTACAACAAGCACTCATCCATCAACCTGTCAAGGTCAAGTAAGAGTCATGAAATAATGCTGGTGAGAGTCTCAGCTGTCTGTTAGGCTATTCTGCCCCCTTGTGGTCAATATATATATAAATGGTAGTATTGTGCCATTTGCCAAAATGACATGTATGACTTTTCTTCATAAGGTGTAGTAAACAAAAAAGCTGTAGTGTTTTGTATTTATAGTTTTTGAATTGTCACTCCATCTGGTAGTAATTTCATAGGAGATATGTGTATTTTTTTTAGTCCCACCTACACTGACTGCAGAGTTTCACACAAATTTCTGAGCTCTTTTTTGAAATGGTTCATCTCATAAAGTGATGTATAATTATGTCTTTACCAGTCAAAATGAGCTTCAGGTAAAACAAGCACTTGAGAGGAGGAGGTGAGAGGGAGGTGAGAGGGAGCAGAGAGTGGTTGGGGATTTTGTTTCAATTCATTGGATTGAGTTTCTTGCTCACATTTGTGCCCGTAAAACCAATAATTTGCTTGCAATAGCTGTTTGAAATGTCTCATATTTTTTGAATAGGTCCCTGGTGGTGGATCTTAACAGATTTCTGCAGGGTCTAGTAATATACGCTTACATTTTAAACAGCTGACACTTAAATCTATAGTGACTTCGAATGAGCATAACATTATTAAGTTTTCATCCAAGACCTTTCCATGATTAAAAAAAAAAAAAAAAAAGTAATCAAACACTATTATCCCAAATGTTTATTTCTAGGTATTGCAGCCTGGCATGATATTATATTTTGTTTTCCTCTTTGCAATATCATTGTGTACTGAAATCAGTTTCAAACGACATAGCATAATTCGTCAACTTCATATAAAAACCAATAATTTAAGACAATTTCTTTGTTAGCACATTTTATTTTTCAAACAACATATAGGGTACTTTACACAAAATCCAAGCTGTTATCTGCTTCCAATATTTACATAAAATCTTGAAGAGAGAGAAACAAAAACATTCTTTGGGTCTGACCATGCAAAACAATAAATAATGTTCCTGACAATGCTTTGCATGGCACTTCAAGACTGCTATTCAGCATTAAAAAAAAAAAAAAAAAAAAAAAAAAAAGCTCAGATCTTGGTTGGCTATACATAAAGCTGCCCTGGTCCACACAGTCATCAGACATGCCTCAACCTAAGACTAGGCAACAAGACAAGCAGTGACCTTGAGTCAGAGTAGGTTAAGTGCACCTCAACACATTTGCTACAGTACAATATGCACTTGTTTGTTTTGAGGCAGTCCTCTCCAGTCCAATTTTAAGCAATTTGTTGACCAGGATCGATACAGAAAATAAAAAGTGAAATGTGCAACAGTTTTCAGTGAAAAGCTTAGATTACCTAGAAGAACCGCAGCATCCTTAGAGGATGAAGCACTGTACAGAAAAGGTAAGACCTCCAATGTTTCACTCAGCAAGGCCTTAAAATGTTTTCATTGATGCTCTTGTCATCCAGACACATCGAACAGGAGCTCGCAGTAGACATCACAAAAATACAGTTCTCAGCCAAACTCCTTCCATCCCTCAGCAAGGCGGCAGACAGTGTGCAGATGTGATCCCCTGAGTCCTGCTGCAGGCCAGGCCCAGGATCTGCTCCTCTCCTCCCTCTCCCTCCGGCTGTTCAGGTGATTAGCTGTGGCTCCCAGGACTGGCTGGCCAGCTGGGGGCGACACTGAGTGATGGCTGGAGGGCCGGCCGGGGGCTGACTGTCCAGGCAGAGGCCGCTCACCATGTGCTGCAGCGCCGTGCCTTTTGGCTTCCATTTCTGCAAGCAAAGTTGGTGGGCAGAGAAGAAGAAGAATGAGGTCAGCGTGCAAGTTCATCCCTTTCAGTTAGTTTTATAGACAGAATAGAAGTGCTCACGCATCGTCTGGTTTGTATTACTTCAGTCTAATAAATGATGTGCATCGGCGCAGGAGGTTCAAGTCAGTAGTGAGTAATGGACTGAGTCAGACCTGGATTACAGTAATCACATGAATGATTGACTTGTTGTATTCAGAGTGGAAAAAAATCATAGTACAGCCAGCAGGAGCACATGGCAGCCTTCCCTTCTCACAGAGGAAATGAGTAAGAAACAATTTGTTTTTGCTAATGAAACAGCCTTTTTGCTTTGTCTCTAATGCAGCTTTGACATCACGCTGGGTTAAACAGCATTGTATGGAGATGTGTTAAACTGTAGTCTAAAAGTCAGAGAAGTGGGCTTGTCAGCAGAGGGTCACAAGTTCAAATCCTGAGACCAGCTGGGAAAATCTGTGCGGAGAAAGTGAATAAGCAGCATTCCCCCACTGCCTTCTAATCTTCTAATCTGAAAGCCCCTTTGGCCCTGAGCAGGACACTGAATCCACAGTGGAGATGTTTAGTGGCTCCACAATAGAAGGTTACAGGTTGAAAAGACGATATGGAAAAATGGTTAACTGTTCCCTCATATTTTCACCTAATATATGTGGTTAACAAGCAGTTTAATCATATATATCAACTTAAGCAATGCCATCCTAATTTATTCTCCAATCATCAGCTGATTATACCCTACACAGGCAATTCTGACATGGGGAAATCTACAATACAGGTTCATTCAGAGAGTCAGAGAAACTGTATTTCTTTCTAAAATAATAAAATAATTACTTAGTATACCTAAATTTCTACTAAATAAGGAGGAAGTTTGATTTCTTTAATGCCCTGTAAATGTAATAGTCTCTCTCATGGATCCTCCCAAGAGTCCAGTCACTAATAAATGTGAGAGCGCCTCAGCGTGTTTTAGAAGAAACTTGAGAACAAAGTAAAGACAGCAAGCAGAAACTGTGTTCCTCATAAACAGGCTGTCCATAAATCACTGAGTAAAAACGGTTTGGTTTATTAGCTCAATGATTAAATAGTCAGAGCAGAACTTCGAGCAGCGACAGAGAGTAAGCAAGAGTGCCAAGAAGAAGTTTCCTGGAGCCAGATGGAGGCTTATCAAAGTGTAGAGGAGAGTGGGGGGTTAATCTTAATCTCCTGAGTGTGAGTGTGTGAGGGAAACGTGTTTGTTGGAGCCTGGGGATGGGGGTGGGTGCTTGTGTGTGTATGGGTGGGCATGTTGTGTGTCTACTTGAGAAAGAGAGGAAGAGAGAAGTGGGAAGCATGGCATCGAGCGCAAAAGTTCAAAACATGCAAAATTTAGTAACACCGTATATATCATAACCTTGAGTCCTGTTGGTTCACATTTACATTGTGCAACATAAACTGCATTATAATGCTCAACAGTTTTGCATAGGGTTTGAATGATATGATATTTGACAGCCAGTGTAGAAGCCAATATTTCTTTGTTAAAGCTGCCGACAGCCGATATTTTGTGCCAATATTCAATTCAATTTGTCTATTTTAATGCCTAAAAAATCCAAGTAGTCAGTGTTTCCCCCAGAATTTAATTCTTGTCAGGGTGGAAAAGCCTCCAAAACAGCTTTCAGACTATCATGAGACGCTAAAACTCTCAGCTTAAGCCCAGAAGAATTAAATTCTTTGAGGGTTAGCAGCCCCATAAAGTAGGGTAACCCACTGAACCTGTTCAATGATAGGAGGGACTCGGGGTACATTAGGCCATTAAATGAAAAATTAAATTGCATGAAAAAAATTATCGAACAATAAATTCAGAACACTAGTTTTGCAAAGAAAATAAAGTTTCACTACAGGTTTTACGGATCCTTGCAAACATAATAACAGTCTAACCTTCATTTTGCATCAATGTTAAAACATATCTGCACAGGCAAAAGGCATCGTTGGGTTAAAAGGGTTAAATATGGGATGATTGCTCTTTCATTTAGAGAGGAAAGGTCAAAAAACAAGCTAATTTTCTCTCTGGTGGATTCAACGCTCAGGACAGAGGCCAAACGTCTCCCACAGCAGAGCAGCCTGCTTGTTGATGGGCAAACTCCCAAAGACGTCTCAAAGGATTGAGGCTGCCTGCAGAGAGATGAGAGGACGGGCTGGCCGGAGTCCTGCGCACTAACACACATGGTTTGAGTTAAAACCCTCTCTTCAATGTCATAAGTCAACTGCGGAGCCAGCGCGGGTCCAGCAGGGATCTGAGTGTTCAAGTTTGACAAGCGGCGGAGAAACAGGGTGGGGTCTGAAGTTATGGGATCTCTTGTTTTACCGAGTCCATAAAATCGACTCTTCTTCCTTTGGCGTGAGCTGCATCAGCACAACAAAGCCACTGGGAGCCATTCGTCTCTCAGCCTCCTATCATCAACAGGCACACTGCTTATCATCTGTTCTGGAGCCCCATCTGAACTTTTACGTCTCAGATTAATACTCTGTGAGTGGCGTATGAAGAACAAATGAGGGGTTTCATTCCAGAGTGAGATAAACGTTTGGAAAAATTTACACATGCTCTTGAAATGACTAATAGGATGAGATTAAAGCAAAAGATGGCACTTGTAATGGATCGCTGGCTAACCCGTGGCTGACAAGATGAGAGCAATTCCACAGATTGGTTCTTTTATACATTAGAGAAATTGGATAATGAACTTAATGTTGCTTTTATCCAAGACGGAAATATATCATTGTGGAATGTAACTCTTTGAATTTAGTCCAAGCCCTGCAAAGTTTTTCAAAATGTCATTGTCAAGGGTTCAGGGAATCCTAATAGAAGAATAAACCTGTTTTTTAATCATGAGAGCACTGGGAATTTAAAAAATAAACCAACACTATTTTTTGCCTACCTGTCTGGGCTCTTTTGTGCTGCAGGGCTCCATCTTGACCTTTGACCCTGCTGTGAAGGCTGTGATGGCCAGGCAGAGGTCCTGCTGCCGGATCAGTGGCTCCACTAGTTCCCATCTCTGCAAAAAAATAAATAAATAAATAAAAATAAAAAACAACAACAACAGAAGAACACACTGATCATTGCAGGTCTTAAGTTTTTCAAAAACATGGAGAAAACGAGATCAGGTCAACCGACTGTCAAAACAAATTTTGTGAAATTGCAGGTTTGCTACACTCGATCACTTACCCACCCACTCGTTTAAATGTTTCATCATTTGCCATTCATTTTTCATAACGTGCATAACAACCTGGGAGCAAACACTGCATTTAACATAGTGCCTTTTCAGGTTTGCTTATCCATTTTACTATGACGGATTAAATGTGCAGCAATCCAATAAGATTTTTATAGACTCTGGTTTCAGGCTTTATGCCAATACCACAAAAAAGTTACAGCTGTACACAGGACATAAGATTTTTATTGGATTACAAATTTTTTACAAATATCTACATTTCAAACCACTAAGATTCTGTCCAATTTATTTGAAGAGATGCCGTCTCAAATCAGGGAGGAAAGTTTGATTAACTTCCCAAAGCAGGAAGCCTAGCACTTGTGCAAAGTTTTTCATGAGTTTACAGTCTTGAACCACATGGATTGAGAGCTCATTATGCTTGCTGGAGACTTTAATATCTTTCAATCACTTCCCATCCTTCATCCTTGCAGTTGCAAGCTACAAACATACCAAATATTAAGCTCTGTAATACCCAGCCTAGTTGCCGTCTTATTTAATATCATGGTAAAATGGCACCACTGACTAATTTGGTGTTTCTTCAGCTATGATTTGGCATTTAGTCTCATGTGTCCTCTGCAAGCCAGCGTGAAAGAAAAATCATTTTCATTTGGGTCACAGGCTGAGAAGACAGGCGAACCCTGGGATTAACAGGCCGCCGCCGCTGGATGAAAATGTCATATCTTGCAGAAGTAAGCTTTTCAAAATTATGATAAGAACATTTAACTGTGGCAGCC
The DNA here is from genome assembly GCA_900302535.1 of Neoniphon sammara. Taxonomy (NCBI): domain Eukaryota; kingdom Metazoa; phylum Chordata; class Actinopteri; order Holocentriformes; family Holocentridae; genus Neoniphon; species Neoniphon sammara. The sequence goes on from OMKZ01056352.1 coordinate 25,033, forward strand.
TGGTGTCACAGAAAATAGGGCTGGGTGATTTGGGTCAAATCCATATCACATTATCATAAGGATTTTTAGGGTTACTGAGATATATCACAACATGGCTTGTGGATGCATAAGTAGTCAAACTGATGTACATTGCATAGAACTGCATGATATTGTTAAATGTAATGTCACACAAAATTGTGTTTTGTAAATAATACATTTAAACAACATATTCAAATAATACTCTTTGAAATGTTTCATGTCATTTTGTCAGTTTTGACATTTGCTTGTTATCGTCAATTTAGACAACAACATTGTATCAAAATATCTTATTATCGTAATATGATTCCATTGAAAGTTGATAAATGATAGTATTACCCAGCTCTAATGCAAATTATAAAACGTATTTTCAACGGATTTTATGCAGCACAAGGTCGTTCAATTTTCCCAGCATATAAAAAGTCAAGTAACCGTTTTGACACTCACATCATCACTGTTGCACCCCTGAACTGAATGTGAGGTCCATTTGTCCCTGTACCATATACATATATAAGTATATAGTCATATCACCACATTAGCTGCTGATGAGCTAATTTAACAGTCTCCCCCCAGTGTTTGAGTCTTGACCTGTGATTGCGGCCTGTTGGATCCGGCGCCCCTGCACTCTGCCAGGCCCAGGGTGTCCGTCCCATGGGTCTCCAGACACAGCCCGCCTTGTTTCAGCACACTGGACACCGCCTCCTGCTCGGGGATCCTGGGGGAGCCGTTAACAGAGAGGAGAGGGGGGCAGTGAAACGGGATGTTACAACAACGCAGAACAGATGGGCTGAATTGACTGGTTGCTCGAACGACTAATTGAATTATGCTGCTAGGTAACGATCCCTTCTAGAGCAAAAACAACAGACACCATGCATATTTATAAAACTGTATGAACACAATGCAAACGCCTTAAATTAACTGCAGGCGTGACATTGTATAGCTACACCCAGAGAGGTGAAGCTCAGTTTGTGAAACAAGCTGGGACGCACACCAAGTCCCAGCTCACGAGTTGTGATGTTTGGAAGTCGGATTTGGCTGTCTTCGCTTTCCACAGATGCCAAAATAGTACCTGGATGGCTTGCTTGTATTTATACGTCATGCCTCTGCAACAAACTTGCTTAAAATAGCATGAATTCATCTGGTTGGAGATGCAGAGTGACAGTGATTGCTGCTGGGTTTAAGTGTCGCACCTCAGCTCAGGGTAGACGTTCTCCATATACCAACGGAAAGGCTTGCAGTTCAGCTTGCGACGTAGTGTCAGACGATCCGCAATGCTACATGAGGAGAGAGACACACGCACACAAAGAACAAGACAGAGATTAAGTAGGAGGGGAGGGGAAGAAAAAGGAGGGATGGGGAAAGAGCAAGAGAGCATGTGAGAGAGGGAGAGAGAGAGAGAGACACTAAATGAGATTTACTTCCACACAGTAAACTAGAAATCAGCCTCAAGGTAGCCCAGAGGACAGCAGTCAGCATCTTGCTGATCTTGGCAAAGAGAACTTAGCTGCAACTACAGGCTCTGTTAATGGGGCGCCTATTAATAATGTTGAACCAGCAATAAAGCTCTTCTGTTAATACCAGAGAAGGCGTTTTGTTATAATCCACAATCACAGCGCACTCTCTCAGCTATTACTGCTTTTAGGCAGTGTTTACCAAAGCATGTGCACTGAATGAAAATTTTCTTCCAAGCACTGTGCGTGAGAATAGAAAACAAAAGGAAAGAAGAAATACTGCAAACTTAGCTAATACAACAGTACAATTACAAGTAATACAACAGGAACCATCTGTTATGGGGACGTATGGAAACATCATTTCAATCAAGCAACCTGACTGGTGAAAACCACATTCAGTCCACATGCTGACATAATATGTATTTGATGAGTTGTGATATTTTTTTAAAGTATATAAGAAAGTAAGGAGAGACACAGAAAAGAGAAAAGTCAATAAATTTATAACAGATGTGTAGCCTAACCTGTATCTAGACCAGAGGTTCTCAAAGAACCCACATATAGAGGTACTATTTGTCCCAAGACCCACCAAATATTTTGGGAAGTGAAATAAATTTGTCAAAAAAGTCATTAAGCTTTGAATGCTTAAATCTATCATTCGGGTGAAATCTATATTTGCGTCTATCTATATTTTACATCTTACATTCAATAGGAGTAAATCAATAAACTTTATTTGTATTTGTTGGACATTACAGCTAGGGAATCCGATGTTACCACGACAACTTTTGGCTCTTTTGGCCACAAAACTGTAATCAATATATGACTCATCATGGTTTCTATGTGGCTCCTGTTTTTTTTTCTTTTTTCTTTTTTTTTTGGAGGATGATCCTTCCTACTGTTTTAAGAAGTACGTTGGCCATTCTCCAGTCACAAAGCATTATGGCCACTGGTGCTTTAGTAAGTCTGATGCATGCAAAAATTGTGCCTACATTGCATGTTTTAAAAGAAAAATATATTGGTGGACCTTTCCCGCAACCTGCCCATCTCCATGCTGGGAAACACCATTGGGTCAGGACCCTGACTTTGAAAACCACTGATGTAGGCTACTGTCTGTACAGTGAGAGAGAGGGCACAGTATTATGGACTGACCTGCCAAAGGCCTTGCCCTGCGCTGAGGGCCTTGCAGAGTAGTAGTACTGTTTATACTCGTCCATCCACACCTCAGCAGCCCGCCGTGTGTTCCTGCATCGACACAGACAGACAAAACACCAACTCAGACGCAGTAATGACAGCACCCCAACCATTCCTGCAGCCAGCATCAGCTCTAATGACAAACTGCTGCACGCACACGCCTTCAGACATCAGCTCTACACTGCAAAAAAAAAAAATCTCCATCCAAAGACATTTCTTCTTGCACTGAGTCTTACAGTCTTAGGATTTCTTTGCATCAAATAAAAATGTTGGCAGCTATGTCTCGCTGCCACTTGGGGACACCACAGTGTGAAGTTGCCTTGTGGCATTTTAAAACAAATCACTCGTCTGTAGAAACTTGAAACACGCTGAATCATATTGAATAAGATGACATTTTCTCACCCCACTATCAGTTTTCTCACTGGGTTTGACAAAAACCAAAGATTTTATGGCTCAATACAAGATTAAAATACTTAAAAGTTTGAGGTTTCTTGCAGTGTAATAACACAGTGCAGCAGGCAGGACGCCTGAGATGCCCTGCTGCTGACAGATCGGCCCACTCACTTGATGTAGGTGAGAGCGTTGCCCTCTGGGAAGTCGTACGGGTGTCGTTTCCTGAAGACATGACCCACGCGGCTGCAGGGCAGAATCTCCAAGCTCCCTCCGCACATCCACACCCGGAAAGACAGCTCTGCAGGGCGACATTCACACCTTATGAGACTGAATGTGAAGGGCTGTAGCCTCAGGACCGATTTTCTGACATCTTGGTCTTGCTCCAGCTCCGTGCCTATTCTGACACGGACTTGTTTTGGTCTCAGCCACTAATTGACAGATTTGTTAAAGATTTGCATGTTTTTCTCCACCTGGTGCATTAATGACCCATGTGCTTTATATGTAATGGTCCTCAAATGCCAAATGTGTATTAATTAGTTCAGCTGTGCATTGGTATTGCAATATTATATTATTTTTTGCAGTAGTGTATTGATTGTCTAGCCCCTTGATATATATTGTTAATGCACTTGCATTTTTATATGATATTATGACATCTACATTTTAAGGCATTGGGATACTGTTTTAATAAATCAAAATAAGAATTTTGAATTATTTTGAGTCACCCGATTTATTATATAATATGCTGTATATTTTATTAGTCTACCCAGGTGTAGGTTGTATTTTAAGCTCTATGCATCTATATGATCTGTAAGACACTTTTTAAGCTATCTATCTATCTATCTATCTATCTATCTATCTATCTATCTATCTATCTATCTATCTATCTATCTATCTATCGCTCTGTCTCCCTCTCTCTGAAGCACATACATATATCAACTCTGTATTGTCTCAACATTGGATTGACCGAGTTCACCTGCTGCACTGTTTCATGCTCCAGATGGCTGTGCGCTGTAAATCAGCAGTATGAAAGCTGTTGTGGCGAATAATTAAACGCTCTGCTGCCTTGCGGATTCCAAGGACACATGTGGCACGTCAGCCAGCGAGACTGCAGCGTCTGACAGCACCTAGAGCCGTCCAAAGGCAGGTATGCCAAAATCGGGCTAAAGGATATCGTCAATGTCACAGAGGGAAAAAACAAAACAAAACACGACATAAGAATTGTCGTTCTTCTCTTTCTTATTTGAAGTGGAATTTTACATCACTACGTCGTTTATGTGCTGAGGTTAGTTCCATCACCCCCAGGGTCTTGAAATCAGTTGTGTATTTTCCAAAATGCAGGGCCGTATTTTTCCAGGGAGATGATTTTTGTTCAAAAATAGTGATATTAATCATGGTGAACACAGACCAAACACTCTCTTTATTTATTTACTCCCAACTCCCCCTCCTTCTTGCCTCCTCTGGGGAAGTTCATGTTTAAAATTTCAAGTTTATTGGCGAGCACCCAAGTATGAGAGTATGAAATGCTTCTCATAGGATCTTTAAAGAGCGTTTCAATCGGCATATTTAATTTTCTTCTTCGCCTGTTCTTCTGAGACACATACACACATTATATGAACTCTGCCAGAGGGGTCAGAGTGCAGAACTTGCTTCAGGACACTTGGAAAGGAATGAACACTTTGGCTGCAGCAGGAACTGAAAGCGAATAAAATGCCTGTTTCTGTCTGAACCCACTCGCTCCAGTTGAAGTAAGTCTGTATCAGTGAGCTCACCGAAGTTCTCCCCTCCCCAGATGTCCATGTGGGTGTCGTACTGGCCCAGGTGGTTGAACCAGCTCTTGTCCATGACGAAGATCCCGCCCGCGATGACTGGAGTCCTGCAGACCAGAGAGCAGAGGAGTAGCTTACATTTTCTGCATTTAACTCACATTCTTGCCTAGACTGGCTGAGAAATAAACTTAAATTGCTACATTGGAAACATTATAATCAGTCGATCAATAAATCAAAATTTTATTATAGAGCAACTTTTGAGAAAAGAGGGAAGAAGAAATGAAGATAAATGATAAAAATTGCAAATGATAAAAAATGGCAATTCTAAAAGGAGAAGCAGCAAAGCAACAGAGACCATTGTTCACATAACAATATACTTGTATGTGTACATACACAAATACATCTGAAGATCATTAAGATATTAAAAGAGGTAAAAAGGAAAGCAGTGTAGGATAGATAGAATAGAATAAAATAAAATGATAATGATGTATAGAAAAAAAGCAAGTGGTATAAAGTACACAAAGAAAAAAAAGGTTGAAAAGTTTTGTTTTGCTGACAGTTAAAGATATCAAGATTTACAGCTGCCTTTATAAGCAATAATGCGCAGTGCAATCATCCAAACCATAACACCTGGAAACAATAACTGTCACAAATATTCATGGTTGATAAAGAATAACAGCCAGGCAGAAAAGCCTTGACATTTTTTATCAAGAAGTCAATCAATTTGGAGTGAGCATTACCAAAACTTTTTGGTAACTGTTTGTAGCCCAATTCAGTGGTTTTCAAGGTTCAGTCCGGGGACCCCCTGGTGCCCTTGAGGCGTTTCCAGAAGGTTCTCAGCAAAATGAGGAATAATTTTATTTCATTGCTTTTAGGTCACTAGAAATTGTTAGAATACAAAAAAAATGTATTTGGGATTATTTTAACATTTTCTGGTTTCTGCTTTTCTCTGTAATCTCACCACTTTGAAGTATGATATCTAAACAATTTAATCCACGCCAAACCAAAATACCTTTTCATATCAGGGTCTTCAGCACTGGTACAAATGTGTGGTATATTCAGGCGTATTGTGCATTTAGACATGTATCATATTTTGTATCTAAGCATGTTCTACTCTATGTTTTTGCTTGCTTGTTGTATCCAGTGATAAGTCACTATGTATCTATAATCCATGACCTTTCAAACATATAAGTAATATACGGTGATGATTAATTGCTTCAAGTTTGGAATCAATAAAGAACCAGTATGGGTCTAAACATCAGAGAGCAACAAGTTTACACACCTGATTGGCTGCGTGGGGTCGCTCCTTGCCATTTTCTGCTCGATTGGAATCTGTTCCCATTTGAAGTGCAGACTCCAGTCAAAACCTGAAAAAAAAAAGAGAGAGAGAGAGAGAGAGAGAGAGAGAGAGGTCAGATTGAGCACTTCTATATAGAAATCAGTCCCAAGGAAGCCCAGAGGACATCAGTGGGCATCTTGCTGATCTTGGCTCAGCTGCACATTAAGGGAACTAACTTCACCTTATGATGGAGCCTGTTAATTATACTGAGCCAGCAACAAGTCCCTGCTGTGTACTTTCTTATTAAAATTCACCGCTGCTGAATGAAACCCTTGTATCTTCGGAGAGTCACATTTTCTGGCATGTCGAACAACAAATTTATTTTCAGATGATGATTTCCATCCATTTTTGAAATCCCATCTCGGGTTTTGAGTTGGCTTGGTCGGATGATGAGAAATGCTCTTCGAAAAAGGACAAAGTAAACACTGAGGAACAAGGATTTTCCCTGACAGCTGCTATGTAATGTGTTATTGTTACTCGTGCACTAACCTCCTCTCAGGTCGGCCGAGGCGGCCAAGTAGGCGAAGTTATCCAGGCTGATGACGTCTATGATGGGGCTGACCACTCGCGTATGGTCCTGGACGGGTGGAAAGGAGCTGATTTACAAAAAATATCTCTGAGCCAGTTTTCAGAGATGAGTAAACACTTAAATATTCACACACACAGTATTCCCAGGCTGTGCTTTTACTGCTGGAGGAAACAAATTACAGTAAGTCGGTACTGAGTGGGTTTTTTGTGCACTTGTAACTTCTTGAAGTCAGGAATTTTACTTTTACATAAAATGACAACAAAAATGACATGAATTTCAGAAAACTCATGTTTAGGACATAGTCTTTATTCAGTTGTTTGTGCTGTTTTGTGCATTACATGGGAAAGATTATGTGACAATATCTGTTTGTACTGTAAAGAAACTCAATGACTGTCACTCAGGGTACAGTGTATCTTAAATGAGATACTTTTACTTACATTTTACACAAGTAATTTAACTTCTAATCAAGTAAACTTAAGAATAGTCAAAGCACTTGTGTTTCAGTGGGATATTTTGGGACTCTTTTGTTGCATAACTGTAGTTCAGTGTGCCAAAACTCCCTTTCTTCCCATAGAAATCAGCTCAGAGTGGACATTAATTTTGGCACATTACAGATCTGTGCAGCAGAAGAACCTCCTGCTGCAGAAGTAACATGAACTCAAAAGTAAACATGGCGGAGGAGAGAACTGTTGATAGCAGATAGTGTGGTTGAGTGTGTTGTCTGTCTGCAACTACGTGTGCATGCCATCGCTGTTGTTTGCTCAAAGGGTGTGTGTATGTGTGTGTGTGTGTTGTGCTCATGCTGGCCTGGCTGTGCACGTTTGTGTAATCAAACAGCTTAACTTTGGGACAATCCAAATGACTGTTTCCAATTAGAGCCATCCCACTCTTTGCTCAGAGGCTGAACCCGCAGTGAACTTTGCGCTCATTGCAGTAAAGATTGCGGGGGAAGAGCGAGTGTGAAATGCCACTCTGCCAGCGAGCAATTTGGAAAGTGATGCTCTCAACAGCTTTAAGCAATAGCCGTTTTATTGAGCTTTTAATGAGCCACTGTGATTCCTTAATGCATAAAGAGACTGCACTTCCAAAATGGATGTCAGTGATCTCTCAATCCCTCTCCTCCCTTCCTCTCTTTTACTCTCTTTTTCTGTCTCAGAATATCAATGTGATGTCGTGTGAGCGCTGTGCTTTTGTACTTTGCATTCTTTAAATGTGGTGGCTGAAAAAGTAATTGAAAATCTTATTTTACTGCCACACTATCTGTAAGCCACTTCAGTTAAGAACATCAGCACAATGACTAACATGAGAACGAAATAGAATAGAATAGAATAGAATAGAATAGAATAGAATAGAATAGAATAAAATAGAACAGAAACAATAGAACAGCATTGAATAAAAAAGAAAAAAAAGAATAGAATAGTATAGAGTTAAAAAAGAACAAAGAATAGAATAGAATTGAATAGAACTGAGTAGAAAAAATAATAGAATAGGATCGATTAGAAAAGAAAAAATGGACTAGAATGGGATAGAAAACAAAAATAAAGAATAGAATAGTATCGAGTAGAAAAGAACAAACAATGCAATAGAATAGAATAGAATAGAATGGAATGGAAAAATATAGAATGGAATAGAAAAGAAAAATAAAGAATCCAACAGACTAGAAAAGTAATAGAGTAGAAAAGAACAAAGAACAGAATAGAATAGAACAGAACAGACCAGAATAGAATATCTTTACTTTCCACAGTTGGAAATGTGCTTTGTGGACTCTCGTTCTCACAGTTTCCAAATGCCACTTGGTGTGTGCGTGTGTGTGTGTGTGTGTGTGTGTGGCTCTGCGCTCTGTGCTGCATCAGGCACTAATGTCACAT
>OMKZ01056353.1:10415-22254 GCA_900302535.1 Neoniphon sammara
TGTCGTGTGATGGGGGACCTGTGCGTGAGAGCGCGAGTATACGAGTGCATTAGTGGAGCTCCTGAGGAGGGGACAGCTGGTGTGTGCATGTGTGTGTGTGTGTGTGTGTGTAGTGACGGGGGGGAGGGTTCGTGGGGGGATTCAATAGTAAACCACTCAGGGACGGAGAGCAGAAAGTCATGGATGACACCCACTGAGCAGATGCTGTATACTTTTAGACAGATTGTGAGTGTGTGTGCATGTGTGCTTGCATGCAATGCATTGTGTGCACGTGTGCGTGCGTGTGTGTGTGTGTGTGTGTTTGTGGGAGAGAGAGAGAGAGAGAAAGAGATGGGGGGAGAGAGAGAGAAAGAGATGGGGGGAGAGAGAGGGGGTTGTATTTGTATCAAATGGATGTTCATCCCGCTTTATAACCCACAGAAATGAATCTTCAGTCCTGCTGGTTGCACCAGCGTGCTCGTCATTACAAATGCATGCTGTGCAGCCAAAATTTGTTCACACCCACAGAACTTTATTTTAAATTCTAGTGGAGATCCCAAGGTTTCCAAAGATACCAAATATATCCTGCTGAATTACAGGGAAATGTGTATCATATGATGCTCAAGACGTAGATATTTTCCATTTGATGTAATGCTGCAGCCATAAAACAATGGCTTCTTGGGTTTGAATATTTCACTCAATATAAGTGTGATGGAGCTTCAATGAAGCTGCAGCCAGCAGATACACAATGTGGATGTGACATGGTCCTACAGTATAAAAAATGTCTTTTCTAACTTTGAAGGCACTTAAAGGTAAATTTAAGGGTAAATCAGAGATTAAGGGGTTAACTAGATTTCAATGGAGATTTTTAGCATCACATGATGGTGTAACGTTGTGTGTGCATATATTTGCATGGATGGGCACATGCGCAGTTTGTTTTGTGAGTATGTTTATTTTTCTTGCACATGCACATGCACGTGTGTGTGTGTGTATGCATGTGTATATGTGCTGATATTCTTGCCCCCAGAGTCCATGTGTGCATTCAGGCAGTATTGGAGTCACATGCTGTCATCTGGACTCGCAGTAAAGATCACTGTCCTTGATTAAGGACGGTGCTCTTACGATTAAGGCGAGCCTTAACAGGATTACAGTGTTGCAGGACAATCCCTCCTCCTGTTACTGATCCCCCAGCAGCCCGTCTGCCTCGGCTGGCCCGGTCATATCTCAGCCTGTCTGTTTGTGTCAGTGTTGGAGCTCAAACACTCTCACTGCCTCACCTGACTGGCTGTCTGAGCTTCAGCTGAGAATTAATCACTACAGTTCTACACTGCAAAAAAATAGCCATCTTAGTAACTCCTTCAGTGTCTTATTCAGTGTTGTTTTTCTTCTCTCTTTTCTTGTTTCAGGAATTTTTCCGGGAACAAGTATAAATGTGTTGAAGCAAGGCAGAACAAGGCAGATCAGCCCACTAGCATCAAGAAAATGACAATTTATTTAAGAGAAAATTCTGGAAACAAGTTGATTAGCAATGGAAACAAGTGGGATTATATCATCATACTGACAGATTTTTTTTCACTTGCTTTAAGAAACAAGAGGATTTTAACACTGAAATTGCTTAACATGGAGATTTTGTTGAAATTTAAATTACGGCAAATCTAAGAACTATAAAATCAATAAACAAGGCCGGCTGAATCAGCTATAAGCTATTTCTGAGTGAGAACAGCTAATTAAAATCCTGAAACTATAAATGGGCAGCATTAGCAAAAGGACAACCAAGAATTAACTGATGTTAAGCCTTATTTTGTTTAATGAAGAAGAAGAAGAGCATTTTATCTCATATTGCATCAGTGACCTTGTTTTGTGCTAACTGAAGAGCAGCATTGCTGCCCAAGGAAACCTTCCACTGCATTTTGAAAAAAGAAGACCACTAATTACTGAATTTAAGACATTTAATATTTTTAGGTTCTTAGGTACATTTGGATAATTTATTTTAAGATTTTCCAGATGTAAGTTATACTTTAAGAAACCTCTCTCTCACTGGTTGTTCAGTCTTAACAAGGATTACCTTTTTTCAGGGAATTTTAAAGCACTTTAATGGCTCTTCACTGCAGCAGAGTGTCCTGATTATGATTGTTTTTTTCTCTCACATGTGACACAGATCTGTCGTTTTCTGACCGATGTGAACAGCAAAAAGCTGCACGGAGTCATATTTTTAACACTTCACTCTGGACCGAGGCGTGCAGCCTACATACAACTTGTATCTAAAATCAAAACGCTGTGTGAGTTGCCATGGCAAGTAAACCTTTTGTCATTCACCTGAGACAGCTGTCATCATTTTGTTGCCCACAGCAGCTCGGCTGAGCATGGAGCACAACGAGAAACAACATGGAAATAAAGACAAATATCCGGCTTGATATTTGGTGAGACGCCTCGGTTCAGTGAAAATTCAAAGGCCAGAGGTGAAATGTAACTAAGTACATTTACTCAAGTACCGTGCTTCTGTACAGTTTTGAGGTGCTGACACTTTATTCGAGCATTTCCATTTTGCGAGACTATACTTTTCAGAGGGAAATCTTTTACTTTTTACTGCACTACATTTATCTGACGGCTGGAGTTCCTCTGCAGAAGAAGCTTTTCCATGCAAAACATCAAATGTGATGCATTGTTAAAGTGTAAACTAGCCAACAGTATATGGAGCAGTTAGAGCTGCAACATTCAATACTTCTTACACTTCTTACAGGTTAATGCATCAATAATTTAACATTCTGAAAGGAGCCATTCTTCACTATGACTACGTTGACTTTTCAGACTAAACATAACACCATAGAAGTAACACTTTTAAAGCAGGACTTCTACTTTTCCATTTTTCCATGATGGTATTAATACTATTGCTTAAGTAAATGATATCAGCACTTTTTTCCACCACTATTGAAGGCACACATTGCAGCTGAAGCGTGTTTGGAATCATTTTGTGTCTTTTCCATGTCAGCTTGCAGAAAGTGGGCAAAATGCCCAAGATGAGATTTCAGATTGTGAATTGTTAACATTTTACCAAATGGGTCAGAGTGCAGACAGCAGCCATGCAGCCCATGAAATAAGGCAGAAGTTTAGCATGTCGCTCCAGCACACTTTGACAGGTATGGACAAATTAGCAGAAATCTGACATGATTTGACAGTTTTTCTAACCTTGTTTGCTCTCATGCCATGTTCACACGAAGCCAGGTTTGAATTTGAAAAAGCTGTTTTGGTGCTCCGTGCACACTTGCATTTTAAGACTGTTTTCCAAAAACTCGCCGTCGACAGTGAAACGCCCCAAAACACTTAAAGTCCCTTATCAAGCAGTGCAATACTATACCCATGCTGAATACTCGACTACATACTCAACACATTCAAAAAGTTTTCCCCATCCACACTACAGCACCAGACTTGTATTTTCGTATTTAAAGATTTCAAGTGCGTTTTCGGAAAGCTCCGTTTTTGCAGGTAGGAAAGGCCGGCTTAGTGTGGACGGAAAAAAAGATCACTTTCAGATTTACCCGGCTTAGTGTGGACATGGCCTAGGTTGCACTGGTAATTTACAGCTCAGCTTAGCTCGGGTGCAGGTAGACTGTCAGGCGCGGAGGGAGAATAAAACGAGGCATTAGCAACCTAATAGAGCTCCTGCTGCTACTGCCACTGAGAATCTGCTGTTTAGATGTCTGACCGGCTCTGACAACGCTGTTTGTGTGTGTCTGTGCGAGTGTGTGAATGTAGGCCACTGCACTGTTCCCAGACTGAGAAGATACATGTGGTGGTAATTAGACAAAGTGTTGTGGACAGTGTAAAGTATGAGCTCGTGTCATAATAATTGTAATGTGGTTATCCACTCATATAGCAGCGCACGTTGATCATTTTGGGAAATAAAAAAAAAAAAACTGCCCCTGCTGATGCTATTAACTCTGATTCAGCTCTTAATTTTCTGTGGTGTCAAGGTAAATTAGATCTCCAATTCCCTCAGTAATCAGTTATTTAAAAAGTGAGCAATTTCTTAGGATCTTAGCAGGTTATTTCCTCCTTCTTTGTGTTGTCATGGTAGCTTCATCCCTCAGCTGCCTCACTGATCAGTTACCTAATAAGTAAGCCTCTCCTCAGTATGCTCTCACTTCTGATTGAATTTCTGACTTTGTGTAATGTCAAACTTCAACCTTCGGCATCTTCAAAGCCTCAAATCTGTATTTTGACATTATCATTCCCCTATATTTTCTCCTTGTTTTGCCTTCTCGTCGGCTGGAATATTCCTTTGACATTAACGTCAGCCACATTCAGAGCAGGTTTCCAGCGTGAGAAAGAGCTGAGCGTAAAAGTGCAGAAACAGGAAAGGGCAGAAACTCACGGTCAGAGCTGAAGTCATCTATCAGGATTATTTCCTGAATCAGAGACGGCGGGCTCCGCATCAGGACGCTGAGAGAGAGGGGAAGGCGACAGAAAAAGGGAAAGGGATGAGACGGACAGTTCGCAGAGCAAGAACAAAAGAGAAGTCTGCATCATAGTTCTTGTCTGGTCTGGTTGTCGGTGTGCGGCCTCCGTACCTTTTTATGGTGCGCAGCAGAGTGGAGCGAGCCTCATTGTGGAAAGTGATGATGATACTCGTGGTGGGAAGGTCTGTGTCATAATTCAAAGATGCACACCTGTAGAATAAAACAAAGCACTGGATGTAAGTAGCTTTTTCCTCGTGCTTTTTCATCTTCAGAAAAGATCCATTACACTTTCAATGTCTGTCAAGAGGCAATAGCAACATCCATAATCAGCAAAACACAGGCCACTTTTCGAGCATCCCTGATTAACAAGCTGCTTTAGTATTGTTGCTGGAGTGACATAAATATACGCTGTTGCCAGGCAACATTTGAAAAGATGTTTGACCCTGCATCTCAATTTGTTACCTGTTGCTGGGAGCTTTAAGCCTTGGGCAGATATACCAGACCAATCAAATGTTGTTTGACACGGGTGATTCACACTAAATGAATGGACTGTTAATAAATTGTCAAGAAGCTGTTCACACCAGGCGATCACATGCTACCTGAACAATGCGCTGTTCAATGCACATTTACAAAACAGGTGTTCTATTGTTTCCTGCTTCATGGGAGAGAAATTGCAGTTTACACTGACATTACTGATACTTTTTGAAAAGACATTATTGACACTTATTAAAAATGTTGCATGAGGCTTCTTTTGCTCACTCATATAAATGGGTCCATGCATCTCGCCATTTTGTCCTATTTGAAATGTGATTTATTCCTGTAAATAAAATAGTACGACAACTTATCAAGAGAGAAGCAAGTAGAGAGAATCATATCACACGTGAGTTGGGGTTGCTGTTGATAAAAGCAACTTCCCTTCTGCTGCATTGCCTGATTTTCATTGGATGGTTCTCCCACAGGAACCTCCAATCAACTAAACAGAACTGATGCAACATGTAAAGCTAAAGCCTGTGCACTTTGGTTTAAAGAGCATAACGCCTGATGCCACACCTCCCTGACATGGAGACCAAACCACATCCTGATTGAATGGAAGACAATGGAGAAGATGGCTCAGCACTCTGAACAAGCTGTGTTGTTGTGCAAATAGTTTGTTAAATAATTAATAATTTTTCTTCATTTCTACTAATCTGAAATATAGTTATCATTACATAATTCATTTTTGAGTGAGATATACTGCCTATAAAGGAAAAAAAGTGACAAGTAGTGAGATTTTGCAGCAGTTGGGATTAGTTGACAGCACTACGCTCGCACGGCTCGCTTTGACAGGGTTGTCAAATGCAGATGGCAACTGCTGAAAAACTGCAAAGAAATCCAATGATGTCAAGGTTTGCTGTGATTAGCTGAAATGGTTCATGTCATCTTAGGCAGTCACTACTAGCCATTATGCTTTCCCCAATGCTTTTGAACAAAAGTGGGCAGTCTCCCAGTGTATTACATCGTCTCTGGTTGCATGGAACTGAAGTTGCGTTTCAGTTACCAGCCTCAGATTTCAGTCATGGCGACTTTTGAGCCGTTTCACACAACAAAAGCCCTGCCAGACTCGGCCCAGAGGAATCAGACACATTTAGGAAAACTAGTGCCCCAACTAGTTAAGAGACACTGGGGCAAAGGCATTAAAATCATCCAGTGTGATCTCATCTTTACACTTGTACAATAATTCTAAAACACTATTCTGTGCAACTCCTGATCCATTTGCAGCTTACAAAAGATTAGACCTTGACTTATGCAGATCATAATGGGTGGCTCATGGCTTGAGTTGTGAGTTGTTTCCTCTTCTCACCTGTAGTGTCGGGTGTCTCTGATAGCTCTCTCGCTGCCCAGCCGGTCGCTCTCCTGCAGGTTGAAGGCGTGCTCTCTGTACGGGTCGTCCCCCGGCTTCAGCTGCTTCCCGGTTAGGTAGGCCTTCTCATCGAAGCTGCCCATCAGCTGGCCCTGCTGCTCCAACCGGGGGGGCTGGGTCACCTGCAACAAGGCCATCATGCTGTATAATACTGTTCACATCAGTCAGAAAAACCCCTGAGATACCCATAATTTGGAATGATTCACTAAATTAATTTTCCTGGAACTTAAATTTTGTGGAGTTTGCCAAATGGCAGCCACTCTCTCTCACTCTGTATCTCACACACACACACACACACACACACACACACAGAGTTTAAGGGGCACGACAGGGAGACATGAGTTGTTTGCAGCGTGTCAACAAACAGCTCCTTCACTGCTATCACTTCTGTCAACAAGCCGTTCCTCTGCCACATCTATTACTGCTGTGTGAAATGCCTGGATGCCACACGCAGCATCCTCATAAAAGGCCTTTTTCTCTTTTTTTAAACTGGTAGCTGCTTTTCACCCTCTGTCTTAATTCGATGTTCAGGAACACAGCCGTGGTTTCAGGGAGGTCATGCATTTTTTAAATTCCTGCACAGGATTTGAATGCGTTTCACGGGCATTAGGGTCATGAACCGTGGCTGACTCACAGAGGACCACTAAACCTTTGATTTCAAGGGAAACCAAAAAATCAATGAAATACAGAAAGAGATCCGAGTTTTTTCCATAAAAATGGTGATGTAATAAAACTATGGCCTATATTGTTTATTATTCAAGTGATACTGCTATATGAAATGCCTGAAAGCGACGTGCAACATCCTCATTAAAGACATTTTTGGTCTAGAGCCTAATGTATTTCTTATTCATGAGTCTTACACATGGATATTTTTTGTACATCACTTGTCTCGGTGCTGTGGCTTTCCCTCCAAATCTTCCATACTAGTGGCTGCTCGCTACAGTGGTAATCTAGGAATTTAAGCTTGTTCTACCATGGCACTCATTGTAAGTCTCTGCCTGGATAAAAGTATCAGCCAAATGATTAAAATGCAAATGCATATTTCTTATTCAGGTCACCATGTCAGCACTAACAGGGCAAAATGGGATGGGCCCTCATCAAATCAGCATGCACAGTCTATAAATCCTCAGTAATTAATGGATTTTCCCACAAGGAGCTGTAACACTTGGCGGCGGTGTAGGACGGGTGAGTGGGAGGTTAATACAGCCGATGAATACATATGAAGAAATGAGACTAGCCCGCCTCAAAGTGAAACAACAGCTCTGCGCTGCGTTATTAATGATCTGTCTATCAAGAGACTTTAGGGGAAGCTCCTGTCCAGGTCTGGGGGGGGCGTGGCCTCACTTTCAGGAGGTGTGACCTCACTTGCACACCCCCAAACTTTTGAGGGGCAAAATTCACACACAAACACGTCCCCGCGATACAATTCAACGGAGAAGCAAAGATAATTCGAAATACTTATCACCACTTTAGCAACAGCTGCGCTGTCAAACACAGCTACTTCTGTGGTGCCAACTTGTTTGTCGAAGGAATTAAAACCATACGGAGGTGGAGAACGGGGATGGGAGGGGGGATTATGGCAAGATATACCTTGGTAATCCATGGGAATCATCATGAATAAATATTACAGTTGAAAAGCAACAAAAATAGCTCTCCAGGGATAATAACAAAAAAAAATTTAAGAAGAACAGATTTACCCATAGAAGGCAGTTCAATGCTCAGTCCACTGAATTAAATATGAACCTTGTCTGGAAGATGAACACATGTCTGCTGGCTCTTTCATGCTGAGTTAAAAGACTCTACAAATCAAATACAAGTCAAATCTGCCTGATTGGCTGCAGATCAAGAGCTTCAGCTGCTCTCTCAGCGTGGCACAAGATCCGCCTGAGGCCCAGAGCGCGTGTTGCTGACTGCTGATGTTGTGAGTTTGAGTCCAGTTTACGACCTCTGTCACAAGTCACCCAGGCAGGAAACCTCTCCTTTGTCCTCAGGTCAGAGTAGTTATTTATTCCCCAAAAAAATGGACTCATTTCCTTGGCACTTTTATAGTAGAATATGGATCTCGAATGATGGCCAGTTATGTGGAAAAATGGCTTGTAGAATGGCAACTTAATGAACAGCCCTGCTGCCTCTGCATGGACTGACCACTGCATTAATAACAGTCAACCATAAGGAGGAGGCCTGTAGAAATTTATGCACCCAAGCAGAATATATCTATCCACACCAGTGCTCTCTCCTGTCTCTGCTATATAATATGTAATCCTGCAGGAGGAAAGGTTGCTCTGTTCATAAATTAATAATCTAGAGATTTGAAATACACTCCTGATATCAAATGTTTCATAACTGAAATAAAATATTTTCATGAATCCCTGGAGAAACTAACTTATGTCAAGGCAAATAAACCTCTTCTTTTTGTTAGAAGAGACTATTAAAACACAGCATGATTTATATCATTATGAGCTGCTGTTGTTTATTTTTAAATCCCAGAGGAAATGATGTTTCTGCCTCTGGTATTTTGTTTGCCTATCAGCGGGACAAACATTTAGGCACACAATTCCTTGAAATCTGGTGGACTGATTAGTTTTGGGCCGAAGAACAATTGATTAGATTTTGATGGTGATCCAGATCTGAGATTTCAATTATTGAATGATCAGCATTTTTTCACCAGAACTATGAAATAGAGACAGAGATAGAGACCTGATTCCAAATACAAGGGGTCAAGCGATTTACTTAACCCAAAAATGAAATGATAGTAATAATGTTTTTGGGTGTAGCAGCAAGATGGTGCATTGTTTGGCACGGGCAGAGGTTTGAACCCTCAAGTTTTCAGTTCATTGATGGAAAATGTTGCTAATTTTCACTTAAATTAGACTGTGCACCCATTATGCAATGCCTTATTCCCTTGTGCAATGTTCATATATTCACACTCAAAAAATGTTTGGCAGGTTAGTCACGGAGACTCTCAAGGCTGCTGGTTCGATCGATAGGACTGACAGTACCTAAACCCAGTGGGCCAGCAGCCTGTTCCAAGCGCATGCACTGGAAACTACCTACTATTAGCTAAAATAATTGATAAAAATATAGGAAATTGCTTGCAATATGACCTTGCGGTTTCCTCTTTCCTTGGAAAAGCTCCCCTCACATATGACATACAATGCATGCAAGATGGGAGCTGTGACATCAAGAGCTAAGGATAATGGCAGCTGATTAGCTGGATCTCGATCCCTGGGCAGATGTTCACAACATGTCCCGCGCTAACGCTCAAGCTACAGCAGATGTGCAGGTCGGGCTGACTGCCTGTTGAATGTTAAAAAAAAAAAAAGAATTAAACTGACAACAAGGATCCCACATGCTCCAAAGGGCAGGAAGAGGCTTAAAAGTAGTTTTGTGAAATTAGTTTACTCAACGGAGGAAAAAGTGCAGCCAGTGCAAACAGCTTGGTAGATGATGTCATTAGTGAATCAGATGTGGTTAATGAACGTGCTTTGAAAAGAAAGAAAGAAAGAAAGAAAGAAAGAAAAAGAAAGAAAGAGTCCCTTCACTAAAGCCCTACTTTTAGGCTTTTGTGTGTACCAACCACTTCTTGTTTAACTGTGCCCTATTGGACTTGCTGGCAAGCCTTTCTGCTCCAGGTCAGATTACCAGGACGAACTTACACAGACAAAGTCTAAGTTTGGTGACAAAGGTGAATGACCCTGTTGTGCAAATCAAAGATTACACAGGAAAAGCTGACTTGGAAATGCTCAAATCAAAAGAATAGATTTTAAAGAGCAGTCTGACGAGAAATCCGAGATGAAAGAGAAATGATCATTTTCTTTGGAGTCTGTCACATTTGCACATCAACTGTCCTGAACGAATTTCTCTTTTCACCATAGTTAGACAAACACTGAAATCATTCAAATTGATGCCACATTTCCCTAATGTCCCCACACTGTAGGTCTGTCTGCACATATTGATGCAGACCAGGGCTTCTTTTTTTTTTTTAAATGAGAAGACTCCCTCAGTAGGCCTGTATGAATGCCACAGGAGCTTCAGCATTTGGCATTTGCCCTCAGATTATTGCACGGGGTGAACAGTGTTTAATGTTTCCGCTCAAGTGAAACATTTTGACACAGCTGAGAAAACTTCATTGGTCTTATAAACTCGGTGAGAGAGTCCAGTGTATTTCCTCTGAAAATACCAGCATCGTGCCCTGTCTGATAGAAATCCTAGAATAAGCATGATTAATTGATTCACCTGTCAGCTCAGTTATAGGCAATGATGTAGTGGAAAATATGCGGGGTAAACAGATAGTCTTATGCACAAAAACCATTTATATTTCTTACAAAGCATTGAACTGTATGCTTCTTCACTTAAAATACCTTATTTTGACAGGACTCGAAGCAGTGTGATGGAACTATTACATGTCATAAAGATTTAAAAAATCATAGTTAACTCTATGCTGCAGCTAAAAATGTGAGTAACGCAGTTTCGGTGGATTTAACCTCCTTTCATCCTTATTTACACGTCTAAAACCCCAAGTCAGAGGCCTTGAATGCCCTTAGTCTTGATGCAAAATAAAACGCCTGCAGCCAAATAGCTGGAAGACCAAATCTCATAAGCTCAGTCTGGCGTGCTCCCAGCTCCGAGTATAATGTTCACACCATGTGTAGCCTACGCTTTTTTCGCAACTGGAGTGGTTACTGCAAATCAAGCCTGAACACCATCACACCTGTTTACCAGAGGTTATTTTTACTACTCCACCCTGGCGCAAACAGACCAGACCGTGTTATTATCGGCCTTTAACAGCGGGCCATTACAGACACAAGTCAAGCTGTGATACATAAAGATGCCTCTTTCTGCCCTGCCTGATTGTTACAGAATGTTACACCTTGAGTGTTTTTTTCCTTCCCTTTCCATGTGCAATCCAACAAACATTTAACGTGTCTCGGTGGCGGCACAATGTGGTTTACACTGGCATGCATTTGCGCACGACGCACAGGACTTATGGAAAGCCTCTTATGGGAGCTTGAGGTCCTTTGAGGG
Source organism: Neoniphon sammara (assembly GCA_900302535.1). NCBI lineage: Eukaryota > Metazoa > Chordata > Actinopteri > Holocentriformes > Holocentridae > Neoniphon > Neoniphon sammara. The sequence goes on from OMKZ01056353.1 coordinate 21,777, forward strand.
TCTGGCGTGGCATTAAATGACATGGAAACACCAACAATACGACTACGGGGCAAGCCCCAGATTACATGGTCTGTAAAATAATGGTATGGCTGCGCAGGTATGACTTTATGTTCAAACCGACGTTTCGTGTTCCTGCCGTCAAAAACAGACTGAGGAAACGGCCGCAGCAGCGCCTAGACATCCTGCTGTGACATTACCCAGCTGTGCATCATCACCCTCATCCTCCTCATCATCGCAGGTTTAACACAAACACACACATACACGCGCGCGCGCGCGCACATACATCAACATGCAACACACACTCTCCTGCAGCTCGTCGCCTTCCAGCGACAGCACCGTGCGCAGCGCCTCTGCTTTCTATCTGATGTGAAGCCTGTTTCTTTCTCCTCCAGTCTGACACTCACTATCAGCGGGATGGTCCTGTCGTCCCGGTGGATCTCCAGGCGGCCGGCGGCCACCTTCTGCCCATGGCTCCTGC
>OMKZ01056354.1:6217-17431 GCA_900302535.1 Neoniphon sammara
TGTTTGGTGTTTTTTCTTGTTTGCCACTGTTATGGTGCAGCAGCCCTGTCTTCAGTTAAGTGAACAACTTGACTGTGGGAAGTCTAGCTGGCTACTCTATGTCTTTCTGTTCTATACTAGGAGTGACATTACATTACTTACAGATAGTGAGAGATCTTTTTGAGATTGCAAGGCCATTTGTAAGACTTAGTTTAGTTGCAGAGGTTTTTTTTTTTTTGTTTGTTTTTCATTTGGTGGGATAACAAAAAAACTGCATGCCAGCAGCAACTTGATCATCTGTTCTCCCTCCAACTGAAATGTAATACAACTTCTGTACTGGATAACTGCTTATATGTGCAAGACAACATGTTCACTTTAATAATTCATTAAATAAAGCTACTTAATGAATTTCATCCCAGTTGGGTTGATAATGTCATCACAGTATGCATTTTAACTGTGTGCATATATGTCGCAATCTGCTTCTTACCAGCAGTCTTGTGTATTTAAATGTGTCTGCAGGTATTCGCCTTAGGCAATAAGACATACGAACACTACAATGCAATGGGGAAATATGTTGACAAAAGGCTGGAAGAACTCGGGGCCGCACGCATCTTTGACCTTGGTTTGGGAGATGATGATGGAAAGTAAGTGACCAATTCCTAAATAGTCAAAAACTGTTGCAGTCAGAATACATGCAAAGTACAGTAGAACATAACTGCTATGTTGTACCGTAATGTTCAACCTTTTGTTTTATAGTTTGAGTTTATAAAAACCTTGATGGCAAAAGATTTCCGGAGCTCATTGGAAATCATTTTTACTTGACCTGCTTTGTTAAACAAAGGTTAAATAAAGTGACTTTCTCTTTCTTCTCTGTCTTTCAGTCTGGAAGAAGACTTTGTCTCATGGAGAGAGCAGTTCTGGCCAGCCGTCTGTGAGCACTTTGGAGTGGAAGCTTTAGGAGATGAATCCAGGTTCATTCATACCCTTTTCACTATTAACTTTACAGTATTCTTATATTTGGTCTTATTGCTCTCATGTTTTCTTTGAACTCTTCTTTATCCCCAACATTTTTTCATTTCTCACCAGTTTTCTACAACATAATTTCCTAGTTTTTGCATGCTGAATGTCCTTAAATGAAGGTTAAAGGGGGAATGATGCGGAACGGTGCATGTGCATATTAACACACAGTAGCATGTATCTAAACCAGGGTGAGGTTTGTCACATAAATTAATGAATGACAGATTCTGACAATGTACTGTACACAGACATGTAGTTGAAAGTCATTATTACACACCATTATGTGATTGACCTCGACAGTACTATGACCCACATTAAGACCATAAGTGTCTCAGTTTTTACGCACCAGTGATTGATTTCCCCCAAACTTTGTGACTCAGCAGTTAGACTCAATTGCTGTGGAAGAATCTCAGAATAACCGGAATATTGAAACCATAAAAATGAATAGGGTGATCACGATTTAAAGGAAATGTCTCAGCTGAAATATTGATGTATTTATCTATTTATTGGTTTATTATTCGCCGTACATTGAAAATCCTCACCTTATCTGAATCATGGATTAAAAAAGGAGATTCAAAATTCATTTTTCACAAAGTTAAACTAAAGTCTGTATGGGCCACTTTAATTTAAAAAAAGAAGGAAAATAAATAAATAAAAATGTAGGGAAAACGCTACATCGCCTTCCTACCATTTCCTTTCTGTTAATTCTACTTTACTCTGTATGCATGCACTATATGAATAAGTTGACTGTAAGCTGTTTTTCCCACAGCATCCGCCAGTATGAGCTGAAGGAGTATCCTGACATCAACATGAACAAAGTGTACACAGGAGAGATCGGCCGCCTGAAGAGCTTTGAGAACCAAAAGCCGTAAGAACCCGAGAAGCCATTAACCCCCAGCCCGCACTCATTATCGCAACTCAGTCTGCTCAGTCATTGCACACCACATTTCACCCACTTCTCCAGCCAACTACAAAGGTTACCTGGGGTCATTTTGTAAAAATGACACTTTCTGACCCCTAGTGGACGTGGGAAATGTAATTTATTGCAGCCTTGTTTTGTCTGCTTTGACACAGCAGGCAACTCATTTAATGTAACTTTATAAAGAACATAACTACATATTAAAGGTATTGTACTTCTGTTTTATGAATATGTTTAGGTCCCTTTACATTCATATAATTCTGTCCTATTTTATCTACAGGCCTTTTGATTCCAAGAACCCCTTCTTGGCCCCAGTCACTGTCAATCGCAAACTCAACAAAGCTGGCGACAGGCATCTCATGCACCTTGAACTGGATATAACCGGCTCTAAGATCAGGTAAGACTAGACAGAGTGGTCTAATTTATGACTGACTGAAGCTGAGACTGCCAGTGTAGATTTTTTGCTATTTCTAAACCTGAATTACCAGGATAGTTAAAATATATCCTATCATCTGAGCAGGTGGTGTCTTTTCTGCCTATATGAATTGAGTGTGGGACATTCATGTCATTTTAAAGGTGTGGTTGCAAAACTGCAAATAGTAATTCACGTTTATGAATTTTTACTTTTATTTTTATTTAAGTACTGTTCCTTTGGCAGTCTCAGATAGAGAAGTTGACCTGCTCTCAGGCTTGGTCACTACAGCTTCAAGTCCAAATGTATGTCAAATTCTTGTGATTTCAGATATGAGTCAGGAGACCATGTTGCTGTTTTCCCCACAAATGACTCTGCGTTGGTCAACAAGCTGGGACAAATCCTTGGAGTGGACCTTGATACTGTTATCTCTCTCAACAACCTTGATGGTATGGCATTGAACGCCCACAGCACCTTGACTTATCTAGTCTGTCCCTCAAACCATCTCACGGCATGTTTATTAATGTTTGTCTTAGAATATCAGGCTTAGTCATTACATGCACGCAAAGCGGATCTTTGGTTATTACAGCAGCTACGTGTCACTGCTGTAATATGAGGTGCTGATGACTTGTGTCACATATTAAATGAGTTTGGCCTTGAAGGTCGTCAGGTACACTTGCTTGTTACACAAATGAGGATTAAGGCAGCTCCTGTCCTGTTCACCCTGATTATGAACAGTTCTGAAGATGAAATACAAATAATAATACACTCTTTACTGAAGAGGTAGCTGTATGGGAGTATGGTAGTCAGCTTATTTTGTAGTTGCAAGTAAACAGTGCTGGCTAGATTAGCTTTTAGTCAATAAAGTGAGAGACATAAATGCCTGAACAAGATACTGAACTCTCTAAATGAAGTTTGAATAAAATTGTGGTGAAAATATAGCCTATTGGAGGAAAAAACATTTCACACATCTCGATTGACACACCTTTCAATTTAGGCTTTCCATGTTAGTCATCCCACATGTATGCACACTTTTTTGTATTTCTTTTTTGTTAATACAGTCATAACAATAACATTTGATAGTCACCATGAAATAAAAATGTTGATCAAAGATACTGGTGGATATTGAAAAAATGCTTTTCATTTGTTTTTCAGAGGAGTCCAATAAGAAGCACCCTTTCCCTTGTCCTACCACCTACCGCACTGCCCTGACCCACTACCTTGACATCACACACCCTCCTCGCACCAATGTCCTCTACGAGCTGGCACAGTACGCCTCTGACCCCAAAGAGCAGGAGAACATGCGCAAGATGGCCTCCTCCTCCCCCGAGGGCAAGGTCTGTATCAGCGCATGGATAGCTCACTCTAAAATTAATATTCAGTTATTTTCTGTTCACCACCGCGTTAGTTGTGCTTCTAATTCAGCCTTTTGTAAAACATTGAAACAGCCTCCAAAAAAGAAAAAAAAAGTCATCAAATTTCTTGAAACAAGTCCAATATTTAACTTACTATCTTCTTCGTTGTCCTTACTGACAACTCTCTGGTTGCATGTGCAGCCTTCAGCAGTCTGACAGGACACTCTGCCTGCCTCTGCGTGGTCCAAGCTTACAACTGGCGACTTCCACAGCAAAACATTATTAGTAAAGAAAATATTGGACTTTTTGATTCACAATGCAATGCCTACGAAATGGATGGACTGCACAAGTCCCAAAGTCACTGCATGAAGTATAGTTAATGATAATCTCAGTTACTTATTGGAACCTGTAAAACATTGGCTGAACTGGAACTACAGTAGCTAACTTTTGTGTTTTGTTGTCTGACAAACTTAAGTGGAGTTTCAACTGACATAAAGGTGATTAGATGATGACTGATGTTTCATTACTGGTGAATTATTTCTATAAGAGTATAGTTAAACACTTTTGCAGTTACGTTTTAAACATAATCAAAGGACTCTGACACTAAAGCTTCAATGTTTTTGAATATACAGAAGTTTCTGCCTGGTGCACCTTTTTGAATAGAACTGAAACTTAACACATGCAGACAGTTCTTGTAATAGGAACATGAATATGCAGTTGGTCTGTTCAAGGGTTCGAAAAGAGCGAGAGATTATAATTCTATTATAATTCAAGTTTTTTCCATGTTATTGCCTCTCCTTAGGCACTGTACCAAAGTTGGGTGTTGGACGCCAGTAGAAACATCCTAGCCATCCTGGAAGATCTCCCCTCTTTGAGGCCTCCAATTGACCACCTGTGTGAGCTGCTGCCTCGTCTCCAGGCCCGCTACTACTCCATCGCCTCCTCCTCTAAGGTATTTCTCCACTCAATCACCCCAAGGTGATGGAGAGACAAATCAGTCATCCTTTTAATTTGCTTCTCAAAGCACATTTTTACATGCATTTTTTAAATCATTTTGTTTTTACATATCATGCCACTACTACTACTAAGAATAATACCAGATTTTATTTATAATGGCCTTTCATGTCACCCAAGGACATTGTATGTGGCATTATTTAAAAAAAAGAAATAAAAAATGTACACGTCCAGCAACATACTGAGGTTACAGAACCAAGAAAATGTGCTTGTTGGAGTTGTTATACTTAATTCATCCATATAAAGGGAAATTCACATATTTATGACAGGCGTAGAACAAAATGGATATCAACAAAGAAATCTGTGGTCTTTTGTAGGTTCACCCCAACAGCATCCACATCTGTGCCGTGGTGGTGGAGTATGAGACCAAGACCGGTCGCATCAACAAGGGAGTAGCCACCAACTGGCTTAAGAACAAACTGGTTACTGACAACGGTCACAAGTCCACCGTTCCTATGTACATCCGCAAGTCCCAGTTCCGCCTGCCCTTCAAGGCCACCAACCCAGTCATCATGATCGGCCCAGGGACGGGAATCGCTCCTTTCATGGGCTTCATCCAGGAGAGAGGCTGGCTGAAGGAGCAAGGTATACACAACATTGTTTAAAAAGTGTTTTCTCTTTTTTTTTTTTGGAATCTGCCTTTATAACCCATAGTCCCCATTGTTTTCTTGTTTGCCATGGAGGATGGTCTTTTATTTGTGCAGATTTTATTTGTATACTTATGATTTTCTTTTTGTTTTTGGAATTTTTTTTAGTATACTTGCGACTAGTGTTGAGGTATTTATTTACAAGTGTTGCTTTATGTCTCAGTGTCTGCTACAATCTCACATCACTTACATCACAGGATCATCAGACAGTGATGTGATGGGGTTGGAGTTATTCTGAGCACAGAACTAAGGTTAAGCTCTTAGGTATGGGATGTTATGGGGTGGGATTTCAGAAATATTTCTGTATGGATAGATTATATTTTCAGAATCAACTGAATGAAAAGCCTAAATACAATAATAAACAGGGAGTACAAGATAAACAATGTTTTTGTTTGGGGTTCCTTGTGTAGGAAAAGAAGTTGGAGAGACGGTGATGTACTTCGGCTGCAGACACAAGAACGAGGATTACCTTTACCAGGAGGAGCTGGAGGACGCAGAGAAGAACGCAGTTCTAACACAGCTTAACGTTGCCTTCTCTAGGGACCAAGAGCACAAGGTATGTCTGTGAAACTACTGCTGTTAGCATCCCTTATTCTTAAACCAAAAGCTGCAGGCCAGCAGCTGACTGCATTACTGATTGCGATATACTGTTGTACCTTAGAGTTCACGGCCATCCAGTGTTGCCAGTAGATGCTCAATATACATTTCTAAATGTGTCACACACATGTGCTAGTTCTGCATATAGTACAGTGTTCTCTCTCTCCTTTCTCCAAAATGAAGGTTTATGTGCAGCATCTCCTGAGGAAGAACAAGGAGGAACTTTGGAAGCTGATCCACACACAAAACGCTCATATCTACATTTGCGGGTAATTAGAAACTGGAATAAATAAGAAAATGTAGAATTTTGATTAATTGCACATGCAGTTGTATTGTGGGTTATTTATTAATGAAGAAAAACATGAAGACCTACACTCTAACTTGTAAATTATTTCATACATTTCAACAAGGAATGACAGATTTGGGTTTTTGAAGTCTGATAATAGAGTTTTTGGATTGAAGCTGCTGATACCAGATACTTTGTGCCAGTATTCAGTATCTTAAAGTTGAAATAAAAATAAACAACTAGTAATCAATTACAAATAGTCATTACTCCCCTCATAATTTTTGTCAAGGCGGTAAAGTTTCCGAAACAGCGTTTAGACCAGTAACTTTTTCCACTGGAACTTAGCAACACCAGCTCTCTCCAATTAAATCCATACTTACTAGTCTCTTTTTAGATTGTGTTGTCCTTAAGGCATGGAGAATTATTATTCATTGCTGGCATTATAGTCTGACACCACTGTAAAATTATGAAAGGGTAGAACCTTTGCCTTAGAGTAGGCGGATGACTTTGACTGCCTAAAACCAGTATACACTGATGGCCCAATACACAGGTAGATTGATCTAACATTAGGTTCAAAGTATTTTATAACATTTATTTATTTTTTGGGCATGAAAGGCAAGAAAAATTAAAGCCATGATAAAAATATGATCCAAAGATCTAACTGAACCCCCTTTTCCTGTTTTAGGGATGCAAGGAACATGGCCAAGGACGTGCAGACGGCCTTCCATGAGATTGCAGAGGAGCTGGGAAACATGACGCGCACCCAGGCCACAGATTACATCAAGAAACTAATGACCAAGGGACGCTACTCACAGGATGTCTGGAGTTAAAGAACTTCAAATCCAACCTCACCCACTCAAGTGGTTTTAATTTTTTTATTACTGTGTCTTGTTTTATCAGGACTAGATACAAAAGCATTAAAAAGTTGTTCTTACTCACACTGGTCCTTGAGAGCTACAAGAAGCAGTGGATCATGAGGCTTTCTCTCAAGCCCTACCTCAGCAGGTTTTTATTAATGATCCCCATACCGATTTAAATCATTGTTTCAGGACCCAAAATAGGCCACCAGCCTGTTTCTGGTGAGGTCCCGACCTACACTAGTAGTACAACCATTTTTTTCATTGAGCTTTGGTCCCAAGGCCAGACTACATTTACACTCTGTATCCCCGGGACTGAAAAAGCTTAAGAATCCCTGATCTAACTGAATTAATTAATCCCAGTGGTTGTTTGAACTACGGGCTCTCTGGGATTACAGTTGGGAAGAGTTGGTTTGAAATTCCTTAATCAGTCATGGACACTTCCTTCAAGGTAGAAACACGAGAAGACAAAAACTCAAAGAAATCATCGTCGTCAGTTCAGATTTTATTTCTTTTCTACACGCTTTTATGATACATAATGTGTGTCACCAGAGTTTGTCTGTGCAATATTTGATACCATTCTCTATTACTCTGAGTGGAAATTGTCTCTTTTGTTGGAAAAGGACTCACTAATCTCATTTTGTGGTTGTGCAAATGAAGAGTTCAGCAGTCTCAGAAAATCTCTTTGTGCCCCATTCTTAGTAAGTATTTAGAATACGCCATGTGAAGACATTTGGAAGTTCACAACAGCAGAATGACATTAAAATTGCAGAAAGGCTCCACAGCAGGTGATAATGTTGCATTACATGTTTAAGTTAATGCATCGATAGGTGTGTTGTGTATTCCAACTGCAGGCAGTGTATAGTACAAACATTCACAGAATGCCTTAGGCACGGCAGGGCGCTGACATTATACTAGTTTCTTTTCTCTTGTGGTTGATCTAACAGTAGTTTCAAAGTGTATTTGAGATGCCTTAAAAATGCATTTAAATGTTTTAGATAACTTGTAAAGTGAAACAAACAGCAGTGCGAAAAATCTCATTTGGTGTATGAAGATGCTAAAGTAGGTACAATTTATTTACCTTTGTATTTTGACAAGGGATTTTGCCTCTTATGCATGAGTTGCTGTTAATTTTAATCAGTTAAACAGTAACATCTTGAGAGGCACAAAAACTGATGCAGCAGTGTAGCTCATTTATAAGGACAATGTGATTTATTTTATCTCATTTTCCATAAGCTTGCCTTTTAAACACTTTGATTAAATTGTATTTGTAGGCATCCTGTAATATTTGTAAAATGTACAAACAATGGAAATGATAGACTTGAAATCTTATGGATTGTTTATTTTATATGCATCTGACAACAGAAGATACTGAAAAGGGTGTCACATAAACGTTACTTGTGAGTTTTGACAGCTACTTCTGTTTGGCATTGTTATCTGTATGGTTTTTACTTTGTCCAGTCCAGTATGCATCACTGTATGAAGATAATCTTCTCACTGCCCAACCATATCAAAATGTCATTGTTTTCTCCAAGGTCTCTGTTAATGTACATCCCAATAATTTCATGTGAATATGAACGGTTTGGAGAGTTGAAAAGCTCTCCCACTCAGCCAGCCAGTTAAAATGCAGCCTGTGCCTTTTTAACACTGTCCTATGTATTAGGCTAGTAGTAAGTCTCTGATGCTTTACTGTCCTCCTACGTATTTTTTCTAACGGTTGGATAGAAAAACATTGATCTGAGAGATTTTTTCCAGCCTTGTCACTCTTTGTCTGTCATTCCATTTTATGGTGTAACTATTTGATTTTATCATGGCATGCATTTTTTTAAAAATGAATAAAATTTGAATAATTTGTCAGGTTGAAACTTTATTTTTCAGGAAAGAAACCATACGATTAAATTTTATGAAGACAGAATTGTACTGTAGGATTATTGCCTATTTAGTATTGGTTTGTAATGAAATTTAAAATTTTGCTTACAAAATGCTAACAAAATAGTCTTACTGTATGAAGAAAACGCAGTTTGGTATTATATTAATTGGAATGTGTTCTGAGGGTAGCATTGCGTTTAACCCTAACCCTCTACCTCTAACACTAACCCTACCATAAACCTATACCATGCAATGCTGCTCTCAGAAGACATTCCAATAAATATACCAATCACTGAACCGAAATGTTTCTCAAGAAATGTTTGCAGAAACTTCCACATACAATATAGGACATGAAACACTGACTGAATAAGATATATGGTAAAGTTAGCCCTCATATCCAATATTAACAGTCCCAATGCCACAGTGTGGGCCAAAAATGTGTAGTCAATAATACTAATTGTTTTACATTGACCTCACCATGCACTTTCAACCAAAGGTAAGCCCTAATTAATGATACTAATTGGTGGCAATAGAGCCATATACTGTATATCTTTACTACAGTATTAAATACAAGGAACATGTTGCTGCTGATAAAAAAAAGACAAGCAAATGTAGTTTGTTTATTTCACAATATGAGCAGTAGCAGCAGTTGTTTCCTATTTCAGATCAAAGTAAACTGAAAATGAAACTTGCCATGATGGTATTCTAATGGTACTTCTTTGAGAATATGATGCGTTTTGGGCTGATCATTTAAATTTAAATGTTAAGACACTTTTAAAATGCCATTCCAAACAGCATTACCATGATGTAGATTTTGAAATCATTACGTGCCAAACAATTGTCACAAATATACTGTAGATTATTTTAGAATGCGGCCCCATGCCCTTACTGGCCGTCTGACACCTTCAGCAAAATCCAGATAGGTTGCCTCACTCTTTGGCCACAAGCCCACGATTTTGACTATTTTCCCTGTATCCACCAATCAATTTTGGCTTTTTAATTTATGAAGAGGGGCTTAGGGTGCAAGTGTGCCAGCTGTTTGTCTACTGTATACCTCATTCACAGGCCATTGTTTCACAGAGGCCTCTAAGTGTGCGTTTGATGGGGTGCCAGTGTCATCTGTATGTCTTAATTTATTAAGTGATCATATTTCTCTGGTAACTAAGCGTGCCTTTTTACTCAGGTTTTCATGCAACTTTTTTGTTTATGTTGATCACACGTTAGGTAAAGCTCACACACTAATTGAAAATAGGCTAGTATATTTTTGGTGTGCATAAAATTGTAAAATAGACAAAGCAATAATACATTTTAGTTACAGATATTAAAGATTGTTATATAGGTATTCACAGTCAGTTTAATTTTGATGTGTGAGGAACATAGATAGCTATTTATCTAGGCCTATCTATACATTGCGATCATTTTCCTCCCTATCAAATATGGCATCTGGCTGTTTTGCACTGTATCAGAGGTTTTACTCAGTTTCACTATCATTATTTACTTCACCAGAAGTTATGACAGTGATAGAAGAACAAAGTATCTGTCTATCTATCTATCTATCCATCTATCCATCTGTCCATCCACTGTAGGCAAACTACAGAACATATCAAACTTTCACATATTAAATGATGCCAACTGGTGTATGCTTTACTTGACAGGTCCACGGAATCTACTATTCTTCTCTGTCTAATTAATTTTCTAAAGTTATGAATGGGAACCGTTCATGGAAATACTGCAATACCAGGTCGATGTGCGGAGGGGACGGAGCAAGCCCCTATCCCATCTCACTGTTCCTAACATTAATTTAATATATAATTGCCGGATGGCGAACGAATCAAATATTAAACTGATAAGAACAGATACTGCACATGATCTTAGCAAAAGGCCGAAAAGCAAGACTCCTAGAAATAACGTAAGTAAAGAAGTCATTCTCAGAAACACCACTCTCAATGCTGGTTTTACCAACAAATTCCCAGTTAACAATTTTCGGTTCGGAGAACGTTCCGCGAACGTTCGCTTAAGGGTACGGGAACGTTCGCTGGATCCTAACAACGAACGTTCCCCAAAGGTACTTCAGGAAAGTTTTCTAAACGTTCCCTTAACGTTCATTTTTGGTAAAATATGCGGTTCGGAGAACGTTCCGCGAACGTTCCCTGAACCAAGGTACGTTCGCGGAACGTTCCGCGAACGTTCCCTGAACCAAGGTACGTTCCTGGAACGTTCTCCGAACCACATATTTTTCAGTGAATAAACGGTTCAGAGAAC
>OMKZ01056355.1:6688-19902 GCA_900302535.1 Neoniphon sammara
GCAAGGTGTTATTTTTCTTTTTTTTTTTCTTTCTTTCTTTTTTTTTAACATGAGAAACTTTGGTCTAAGCATTCTGAAGCCAGCTGTGAGAAACCATATTTTTCACTAATGTAAATTGGACTATAGGTCCTATTAAGGTGTTTTGTTTTTTTGTTTTGTTTTGTTTTTTGGCATGTGAAATAACTGTTCCTCTGTTCCTCAGCCATCGTGTTTGGACTCGTTTAGTAATCGTCCACCCATAATTTGATGCAGAAATCTTTCCATTATGTGACATAATGAGCTTTACACAACCAGTTATTAACAGTTATTAAAATGTATTGACAAGAATATCTGCTACTTTACATATCTTTTTTAGGCTACCGAAAGCCATTATATGCAGGCAAGAGATGCTTTTCCAGCACACCTATGTAATTGGACCTTCATACAAACCAACTCAGAAATTTTTAGTCTGCTGTTATGTCTGGCTGTTTGCCTGATAACATTCACCAATGGCAGCTTCTTTTTTTCTTTTTTCTTTTTTTTTTTTTTTTTTTGCACAGTTGAATAATCTCCAGCAGCCATACTTTTTCACTGACAGGAGGATTGTTTTTGGCCTGGTCTTTTGCTGTGTTTCTTTTTGAGCAATCGAGACTCCATGGAAACAATGCCCTTAGACCTGGAGCCACATCTTGAGCTGCTTCATATTCAACAGGTTTCATTCAAGTGATGTATATTTGACATGGAGAACATGTGTGTTGTGTTAACATGGATCTACGTTTTATACTACAGGTGGTCAGAGTGATTGAAATAAAACTTGGACTTCAGTTAAAGGAGCTCATAAACGCACTCAGTGGAAGATTGTTTATCAGTTGCCACACCCCTTCAAACCAATTTGGTCCTTCATGTCGGAAAACAAAATTTTGCTGGATTCACAGCTCTTTGTATCCAATCTGGCCTTGTAACCAAAACACTACCAAATTCAGTAACCATGCCAAATGGTGATCCAGTGACATGTGATAACTGAGTGTCTGCATTCGTCAGCCTGATTGTTCAGTCGGAGCTGCCTAGTAGTCTGTCCATTGATCTCTTATGTCAAAGACTAACGCATTCCCTCGTGTGAGACATTTCTACCATAGTCGCACACCATGGCAGGAGTGCATACTGATGGGATGTAGGGGAGCTTTGAGCTCTCAGTTGGGACAAAGGAAAAGCCATCATATCTCCAATTTTTCCTCTGCAGAGGTGGTGACCGTGGTGGCTTCAAAAATTTCGGTGGTAAGTGACGAGCATCAGAACTGTGTCGGTGGGGGAGAAAAGAACTTGAGTTAGCAAAAAAGGGAAAAGGGAAATCAAACTCAGTGAATGCCACCATTTTCATGTCCAAATCCCAAGGGACTCCACTCTTAGCAGGATTTCTCATAAATGCACTTCAGATATGGTACAGAACATGGAGCCTGACTTGTAAAATAATGGTATTGTTGCATGAAGACAAGGGTTGATTGTAAGAGGCAGAGGAGGACAGAGGTGTGCCCAAGACGAAGAAGGAAAACATACTAGAACTGGAGACATTTTGGTGGTTTTTATTTCTGTTCTAAGCTCAATAAACAAAACCATTCTGGTCTTGTTGCAAGGTGTTGGTATATGATGCAACCGTCCCAAAACACACACCAGAAAGCTGTAAACATTGACTTTGTTGAAATGTTTTTGTAAAATTATCCTTATTCTTCACATTGGTAGGGATGAAGTTAATTATTGTTTTGTATGTAACAGTACATATATTCTAAGATGCCTTGCTCATCGGTTCCCTTCCATCCTCTCCTCTGATGTTTTACAGGCTCTCGAGACTACGGCCAAAGGGATGAGCCAGGTAAGAAGCACCTCAAAGTAGTTAGTTGATAGTTGGGTTGTTAAACACGTAGTTGCATTTGCGTATCTTGTCTGGGAGCGTGCACTCCAAGATGAATGCAAATGGATCTGCACTACAAAGAAGATTCTGGACTGCGACTCAAAACTAAAAATGTTGAAAAATACACAACTTGTTTGTTAATGATTCAGGGAACATATCACTATGCAGCCGCAGGGTGACATGTTTGACTCACCTGGCAGGTGAACCTTTTTGCATAGTGGTACAGAAACAATGTAGTTCGACCAGTTAGCAAGCAAGAGGCTGTAAAAGAGCGCTGATAAAAAAGCCTTTTTAAAAACCTTTTTTCTGTGCATTCTTCAAAACATTTTTTAGTTTTTAGTCAGTGCTCAAAATCATTTTTTCTTGTGCAGATCCACTTGCTTTCATTCTGGAGCGCCTGTTCCTGGCTACTCGTACAAGGAGTCAATCCTGTCAAACCTGGATGATTGATTACACAACTATGGAGTAGTTATTATGACTGTTAAAGAACCCAATTTATCACTTTTAAGTAATCATATTACTGATTAACTGTCTCATTACAAATGTGCATAACTATTTTACATGCACACAATTGATGCATTCCTATGATAAAGCTTGTGTCTTGAGTTTATCACGTAGTGCTTATTGAAGCCCTTAGCAGTAGTCTTGTGCCCATTTGAGTAAATTGGTCCCACACAGTGCCATATTTATTGAATACAATGGACCAATGGTTCCTTAAACTCTATTTTCTGATGTTGGTCTGTCCATGTGTTTTGACCACAGCTGGGGAACAGGACAACTCTGACAACAACACCATCTTTGTCCAGGGACTGGGAGAAGAAGTCACAACTCAGCAAGTGGGCGACTTCTTCAAGCAGATTGGCATCATCAAGGTATGCCATCAGTCTGTGCTAGAGATGCACATTTAGGACTTTTATTAGATCGATTTTTACATAAAATAATCAGTTTTCGATTATTTGGCCTGAACTTGAATGATACATCACTGGGGTCGCACACTTATTTTACCTTCCACTTGTAGCATGTTACTGTAAGACCCAGTTGTATGGGGGTTTGAAGTAAAAGCTCTTTCTTGTTGTCAGTTTCAATATGGCACTTCTCCCCTGCAGTAGTGCCTACTAGTAGACCATAAATGACCAGTTGTATACCGCAATTCATTAATAAAAAACATCAAATCATTTCATTGTTAAGGATGATCGATGTGACACTTAAAAAATAATCAATCACTGATTTTTTCGTGAACATCCCTGCCATTGTAAATGGCTGTAGTAAATGCTGTGTTCACATCATGTGAGAACATTTTGCAGTGCAATTTGATGGCTCAAACCAGCAATTCAAAGTATTAATGATAGTGATGTTTCTTTGTGCTTGTAGGTTAACAAGAAGACTGGCCAGCCCATGATCAACCTCTACTCTGACAAGGCCACTGGCAGGTTAAAGGGAGAGGCTACAGTGTCATTTGATGACCCACCTTCTGCCAAAGCCGCCATTGAATGGTTTGATGGTATGAACCATGTCACACTCAATCATTTTTAATATGCTCAAAATTCTCCCCCTCTACTCTCTCTGATATGTCTTCTCCATGGTGTCTTTTCCATTTAGGCAAGGAGTTCAATGGTAAACCCATCAAAGTATCTTTTGCCACTCGCAGAGCTGAGTTTGCACAGAGAGGTGGAAGAGGGGGAAGAGGAGGTATGTCTTCATCGCTCAGTTGGCTGTCTTAATTTGAAAATTCTACAAAGTTTCCCCAGTTTCTGAAGGCTAAAATGTGAGGCTTTTGTGGATAATGCCACTTAATAGTTATGAACAATCTCCTGCTGTATCAGGTTATAGAGGGCGTGGAGGTGGTGGTGGACCAAACTTTGACATAAAGGGAGGAGACTGGCCTTGTCCTAACAGGTTTGTATGAGCGGATTTTTCTTTTATATCATTTTTGACTGGTTATCACAGTACAAGGAATGAAACACAAAATGCTGATAGGGCTCCTTGAATGGTGTTGCTAAGTTGATGGATATAAACAAATGTTTTTCATCTGTTCTCAGCTCTTGTGGTAACATGAATTTCGCACGGCGGTATGAGTGCAACAAGTGTGGCGCACCCAAACCAGGGGATAGCTACGGCGGTGGAGGTATGTGCTTGTACTTGTTTTTATTAAACACAGCTCATTTTTGATGTAGGTAAATCTGTTTGAAGCCCTATATGCTAGCCGCTCTGTTGATTAGGTGATTGACAGAATGTTGATGGGTGTATTTACTTGAAAACAATTTGGAAAAATTACAAACATTTGCTGGTTACAGCTTCACAAATGCTGAGTTTCATATAAAATAAATACATTGGGGTGTTTTTTGGCTGCTGTTGAGACAAGGTTAGGAATTTCAGTAACACCCTGGTAACTTAATTGACAATGAAAATAATAAAATGCAGCCCTACATACAGGTTCAAAATTGACTAAGTGCCAGTAAAATTAGTCTATGGCATATAAACCAGTAAAATACCACCACACAGACTGAACTTTTTGGCATAACACTTGAACAGCTTACTTTTATTTGCCCTTTGCCTGTTCTCAGACCTGCTGACCACCATGCTGTCTGTTTTGACTGCGACCATGTCACATTAAAAACAAAACATTGGCTCTATCAAACGGGCTCTCGATTAACTGTATCAGTGCTGGTTCCTAACAAAATCGTGCCGTCTAAACTTCTGTTTCTCATCTGCCTGGACAATTAATCAGCCTGAGGTTGGTGTTACGTGTCAGGCAACCAACAACAACAACAGAAAAGTGAGCAAGTGAAGTTAAACCTATAAAAGCTGTGAAGGAAATGTGTATGTGCTTGCTGTAGGCAGTATGAAGTTGTTATAGACAAAATATTTCAAATGGGTAGGGTGATATTTGTTTGAGAAATTATTTGTGCTTGTAGGAAATTCTTGGCAGGCAGAATTTTTGTGAAATGCTGGATATGTACACCTTTCTTCCCTGGACCACCTGGGGAAAATGTCTACCATGACCATGACAGATCCCTGTTACCTGACACCTGTTCCCAGTTAATATTATTTCACTGAAGTTAGTTTTTTGATCCCGCTGCACCTGGGTTTTCCCTGTGAGAATTTAAAAAAAATTCAAATATATGTACACAATTTTCAGTTTCTTTCCAGATTTCTTTCCCTGATAATTTGCTCACATTTCTCTTGATTTTGTGTTTGCAGATCGCGGCGGCAGAGGTGGTTATGGCGGTGAGCGAGGTGGTGGATTCAGGGGTCGTGGAGGGTTCCGTGGGGGAGACCGTGGAGGATATGGAGGGGGCTACAAAATGGGAGGAAGGTCAGTTCAAGAAGATTTTTGTATTAAATATATTTTAAATGTTCCGCCTGGATCATCGCTCGGGCTGCTACCTCTGATGTAGTTTGAATCATGACCATAAGAGGGCATAGCATACCTGAGTTATGGCAAAATCTGAATCCTGCCTGAGCGAAGTGAATGAAATCTCAGTCTTAATGTTTGGAAGTCTAGGTCTGTGTCTTGAAGTACTGAAACACCATTGATTTAGACACTTTTACCCTTTCCAGCCAAGTTTCCAAATGAGCCCTGTGGTCTCACCCATGAAAATGATGCTACTGTATAATAATGCTACTGTAGGACTGCAAACCATATTGGGGTCTGGTTCTTGTAGAACTAAGCTGTAATAATAAGTGTGCAGATTTCTGAATAATCATGCAACACCGTGCACTTAATTTATTGTTCCCTTTGAGGATCTTGGGTATTTACGCTCTAATCTGCTTATGCTTACTGTATGTTATTATTCACTGTGTCTGTACTGGGTGTAATTTAAGGAATGATGGTCTTCTTTGTTAAAACATGTTGTGCTATGCATCGCCTATGGTAATCCCAAATTTGAGGGGGATAGGTTTCGCATAAGCTTTGGCAAGAGAGAAAAATTAACAGAATGTCATGCACTAATTCCTTGTTAAAACAGCGTCTCACCCAAATGACTAAACATAAAGTGGGCGTTATGCTGTATTTCCTTTTCTTGGCTGCAAAATGTATTTCCTGGTGAGATGCTGAAGACTTTATCTTGTTTTGCTGCTTGTCAGATGTCACTCATACAGAAGAGATGGTAATAAAAAACGTTTGTTCTCTCTCCACAGAGGTGACCACAGAGAAGACAGAAGAGACCGGCCATACTAAGTGTTGAGCGGATTGACACCATTCCAGCCCAGGGGTTACCGTTGGTGGGAGGGTTTGGAGAAAGAAATGGGGCGGGGGACGGGGGTTAGATTGTCTGTGATTGACTCTCTGATTTGCATACCTTTCATAGCCAGTGCACCCTAATTGCCCTCTGGTCTGTCAGTGAGGAAAGGATGTGTTCAGCTGCTGTGAAGGGACTTTTGGGCTGATTGGCAGTGTTGGTATATGGTCAGATATTTTGTTTTTGGGTTTTTGTTTTGTTTTTCTTTTTCTTTTTTGTTGTATTTCTTTGTACATCTTTTTAATTTCTCTAATTCTAGATGCAGATGTTTTGTGAGGTAGAATCCGTACCATTGTTTTGTATGAACGAAATAAACTGTTTTACTTGGGTTCCTTTTTTCCAGAATGATATTAAAAACTGTGATCTTTTGTCTTGTGCTCTGTGTTGGTTTTTCCCCTCCTCATTCACAACTGTGGAAACAACGCTGAAAAGCAATTATCCGCCAGTCACAGAAACCTACACTGGTGTTAGAGCTGGAGGCCACTAAATTAAGGGCGTGTATGTAGAGGAGGGGAAATGTGACATGCTCGGATGGTATTTTGCCCTCAGCTCCCTTGCAGCTCGGCACAGCTGGGCGGTGCTGGTCCTCCCCTTGTAGCACAATGTCTTGTTGAATCGTCTCCTGCTTCACAGGGATGGAGATGTTAGGCGAGCACTGACGTTTTTGCTACTGGCACTAAAGCAATTAACATTCAGAATATAGAAATGCGTGATGATGATGCTGGCAGGGAGCAGTGTGTGATGTTATTCTGGTCACCATACAATGAGCCATCTACCTCCGGACCGGTGGGGGCTTGGACGGGACGTCCGGGCAGCCTGGATCCTTACTGTAACCACTTTGATCACCGCTCAGTCCGCGGGATGCTCACCGGTACCCTCCGAGCCTGAGGTACTACTTTGAATGATTTTGTCGTTATTAGACCCAATTTAGCACCAAGTAGGTGCGATTTATGAAATTCTCTCTTGAAGCAGCATAATTATATTATAAGCTGTTGCGGCAAAAGAAACTACACGCAGAAGAGAAATCAAGAGTATGGCAAAGGGGGAGTAAAATACGATGAAGGCATTGTATAAAGTAGCACGTTTTATGCTGTGATACTATAGGTGAAGCTGGTTCCCTTGTCCCTTAAGATCCTCATATAGGTCATTCCAAATTGACAAGGATCTACTGTAGTTAAAAAAAATTTACTACAATGTCATGACAGTCATCACAGGCACTTTGTCTCTACAGGAGTATAGGACCACGTGATTTATCATTAGGGCTGTCCTAATTATTGAAATATTGAAGATGTCAACCCTCAAGTAACTGCATTAATGAATGCGCTTTTTTCTTTATTAATAAACTAGTGAAGTGCTCTTTATAGTTTTATTTACATAGTAACAGGCACATAGCCACTTGACATGATTTAGACCAATGAGTCATGAGCTGTCAGCTATTTCTGACATGAAACTGTTGTGGAAGAGACAGAGCACAACTAATGAAAAGTAGCCAAAAATAAATAGGCCTTTTTTTGTCTGAGAGTGTCTTATAATTGTGGGCTTGTTTGGGATGTTACAATCAGTTTAATTGCTTGACTGTGGTTAGGACACAGTGGTTTTTGTGGGACCTGGCCTTAGTATAGTTCCTTGATCAAGGCTGTTATTACTCAATTTTCCACAACATTAACATCACCTACGCTCTCATATGAAGACAACATGAAAACTTCATTATTTACCATGGCTTTTTTCTGCGTGTCTGTAACAGGATTAAGAGTCTTCTTCATTGCACATTCCTATTTGATGAAACACATCTGTCATCTCTTACCATTTTAATTTCCGTCCCACTATTACCACATCTGTAATCATAGCCGCGCCTGCTGCTGTCTGAACACGAAGCTACATGAACACATGAAGGTGTGTGTGTGTGTGTGTGTGTGTGTGAGACTGAGAGATCATAATATCAAGCTATCAGCATTGCTGATCTCAAACCAGAACACACACTGTTCATTTTTTACAGTATTTTATTGGCATTAAACTTCAAACTACTCATGCCTTGCACACATTCTTACAAAATAATACCTGTAAAGTTTCAGTGACAGCCCCAAGGGCTTCTCTGTCTTTTGGGTGGTCCAGCATCCCATATACCTTCACTGGCAACCAGGAGGATTATATATTACATGTCACTACCTGACTGGCAATGTCACTGATGTGGAAAATATATATTTTTAAAAAATGTTTTCTTTTCCCCATAGTAAGGTATGCATGCCTGATTTCACCCAGGAAGAGTGCCTATATGAAGTAATGTGTTTATGTGAGATGATTGGTTTACCATCACAGTTCAACCAGAGGATCCAAATGTGACCTCACAGAATTTTAGAATACATGGTGTTTTCCATAGAGAGGCAGTTGTATGTTATGGTCGCTAAGTAAAGTTTGTCGTGGCCCTGGGAAATGATGGCTGTCCCCATTAGGTGTATGTTTTTACTTGCTTGCTTACTTGTATATGTGAGTTGTTCTCACCTAAAATGATTCTTGCAGGTTTTTCTGGAAAAGTATGGCTACCTGGATCAAGACAACCACATTCACAACAAGGCTGAGATGCAGTCAGCCATCAGGTAGGTGTCATTTGTCCTGTAAGAACTGGAGCTTCTCATGACTCCTCTTCCAGTCCCAATCCCCTGATCCAGGTCACAAGTATGATCCTCAACTGGATTTAGCTTAAAAATAATTTTGTTTTTCTTTTTAAAAGCTACCTGTACATTCTGATTGTATCACAAGCTTTTCTAATCTCTAAGCATTTCTTAATTTTGCTTATTCCTCGGTGTCGTCGTTTGTCCTTGCACACATATCTCCTCACCCTTTTAAACAATGATATCCTCTGTGATGAAGACCAAAAAGCTTCATCACGGACTCTCAGCAGTTGAGACAAAAATCAATGTGGAAATGACTTTCTGCTGTCAGAAGTAGCAGAGGGTAAAATGAAAGAACAAGGTTGGGCATGTAATGCTGGCAGAATGTCCCATCTTCTTTGAGTCAAGCTGGAGAATCTGAGTCCTGTGCTGATCGGGGTTAGGTGGTTGTGTTCACAGTGTTGGTCAGGGGGAAGGTTGAGCTCGGTGTGGGACATGCCTTGAGGCTGAAAGTCAGCGCCGGGCAGTAAAACACGCCCTCACCTCGGCACTAGAAATCCTCTCCTCCTGAACCCTCTCTGAACCATCCAGGAATTCCAACAGCCTCGCCCTCTGGCCTGTAGACACTGTACTTTAACAGCAATTGATTGAAAACCTCCGCTGTCGATGAAAGCTTGTACGAACTGTTAGCTAGTAAACTGTATGCAGTTGAAAATCATGTGAACTATGACCATGCTAATTTCAGTTCAGATTGCTGTCATCATGTACGCTGTGTCCCAACACTGGTTCAGTTCTTCACCATAGGTACGAAACTTCAACATGGTCTAAGCTTGTATACTCAAAATTCATACAATAGTTGACATTTGACTTGTCCAACTCATATTGTTTTGAGAGACAATAACTCTGACCATCCAAACATGATTTGTCCTCCACAGCACTTTTAAGAAATTTCATTATATCTCTTCTCAGTGCCATAATGACTAATATATTTAACCTTCTCTTGTTTGGATCCTGCCCCTGGAACCATTAGCCATATTGATGTCATACCCACTTGTTGGTATTTCTTGTCAATTCAGGGATCTGACATTGCTTTGCTTTTATGTATTGGCCTACCATGCCATCATCACACCAGTTATTTTCTCCAGGATCCAGTTAGTATTCAGTTCCTGTTGCTCTGGCTGTATATATTGAAAACTACTCCAGACTAAATGCAGCAAAGCCAAATGGTTGCTCAGGATGAGCGTCATGCAGATGTTTTCCATCCCTGCAGGGAGTTCCAGTGGCTATCGCGCCTGCCCATCACGGGGGAGCTTGACCATGCCACCCTGAGGCAGATGGCGGAGCCTCGGTGTGGGGTGTCTGATGGGGCCAGCCAGCGGCTCTGGGTGGACAGGGTGAACACCATCTTCACTGGAAGGAGGGACCCTGCCAGGCGACCACGGCTCCATAAGAAACGCTCTGTTCCACAAGGTAATATGCGTATTTGTGTACATTTGTGAGGCTTTTTTTGGGTGCTAGGTGAGCAAGTATGGGACACCTGTAAATTTCCATGCTTTCACAAGGCAGGGAGTTACACGTTTGATATGGTTCTGTGCATTTGTGCAGAATATCTTTTTGTTTGTGTCTTTGTGAGTATGGGTGCAGGGAAGTGGGTGTCTATGTATGAGTTTTCATGCATCTGTACATGTGTGAGCATGTACACTTATATGCATGTAATGCTTGACTGATGCCCATCCATCTGTAAGAAATATCATTTATGAGCATATATATTGAGGTTTTCTGCCTTCTGTTATGAAAAGGTCTTAAAGTCCCAACAGGTAGCTGGGAGTGTCCAACTGTTGTAAAGTGAAGCACTAATAGTGCTGAGGGGTGTTATTAAGGCTGGTGGAGTGTCTGATGTTGCACGCGTCGGCATGGGTTATTCTAGCACTTGGAAGCAATTGTAGAAGTCCACCCTTTTTATACTCTCCATTATTACCAGAGGAATTTCCAAAGAAGTCCTCTCTGGGCTCAGTGTATCCTAGCCATTTCCTCTAGGAATTTATGTTTCCAAGTTTTCCACACAAATCCAAAGGCTCGTTATTTTGATTAATGCTTTTATTTTGTGTAAATCCCTTTAGTTCTTTTAGAAAATTATGGGAACACAGTTAATCACAGTTAATCAGATAATCACAGTCGTAGATTATCCCAATTTCTGCTATAAACATTGCACTAAAAGCACTGCTTTATGAGCAGATCACTGCAACTTTGAACTGGCTCAAGACTGCAAGATTTAGGCTGGTTAAAGGTGGCTAAATGCTTCAAAATTTCTTGCAGATTACTTGAAGTGATTAAGCACAATGTCCTACCCTTTTAGACTGGGGTTATTTACAGAAAACTTGAGGTGCCCCTAATTTTATGAATCTGTGTGTAACAGTTTGATTGGAGCCAAACCTCCTTTTCTACCCCAAGGCACACTGACTATCAAGATGACCCGCTAATATGTTACTGGGGCAGGCATGTCAGTGCAGATGACCTGTGCACATAACCTGGACATAATCAGGATTTGGGGTCCGTTCCCCTCAGTCTGTGCTAACACTGGGCATGAATGCCTTTTATAAACTCTGTGCTTCGATGTCTTCCTGTCTCTCTGGCACTCTCATTCCTCATTTCTCTTTTGTGAATGGACAGCAGCAGCGGCCTGGTGACACGGTCAGGAAAGGAGCCAGTGTTTTCTGCTCTCTCTCTCTCTCCCTCCCCTCTCTTTACGTCTGCCTCCAGCCTCAACTGTGAAAGCTCTGCATTCCTCCCTGTCACTCACGAGGTTGGCTAATGTTTTGGGAATGTGGCAGTGGCTGATGTTTGCCGCTGCCTCTTCGTGTCAGTACCTGATATGTTCCATCTGCTACCTGGGTAAACACGTCCCTAACTGACTCTCTGACTGACTTACTGGCTCCATTACTAGCTTTTTGGCCAATAGGCTGGCTGAATGACTGGATAATTTGCTGATTGACTGACTGGTTGGCTTGCTGGGTGTTTGACTGGCTGACTGACTGTTTTTGTTTAAGATGACAGGAGGCCGAACTTTCTGTCATCCTTTTGATTCCAGTCCTGACTCGTATGACAGGCAGCAGTAGTATAACAGCAGCCTCAATAGTAGATGTTGTTACACCTTCAGGCCAAACATCATTGATATCTAGCTTTTCATATCCATTGATGAAGTATAACAATGCAGTGGTTTGATCGTGAATGGCAGTTTTGTGTGTAGTAGGGCTGTGTAAACATGGTCTGCCCAGCTCATGTATTCACACATCAGGGTTCTTCATACTATAGAAACAGGACTTAGGTTTCTGCCCCAGGGCCTGTCTGGCTCGAAGAAAGAGTATTGGAAGAGTTTCTTGTTGTTTGGATTAGGCATTTACACTAACAGATTAGACAGACATTAGACAATATACACCACACAATATACACCAATTGCCAACCATGTAACCCACCACACTTGCAAATCATTTTTTGAGACAATAACATACATGCAGTCTTTGGTCTTTGCCTGTTCTCAAACTTCAAAACTATCCTTCAAAATGCTTTCTTGTAATTTGAATTCTGCTGAGTTACAAAATCGGTCCATTGTGAAAATGAGGTTTTAATTTTTAAATGAACACGCAGTACCTAATTCTATGCACAAAATGGCATTGAAAATTTTATGAAAAATGTGTTGTTTTTTGTTGGCTGGTAAATTATTCTAGTTCACTGACCCCTGGCAGGAGCCAAAATGTTCATTTCAATCACTGGTTTCAGACCTCATGCAGCTCCTCGTCTGACTTCATCCTGAACTAAATCCTAAAAAGTTTTTCCTTCTTGTACTGGTGTTGTTTGTAACTCAACAACTGATTTATTGGCTGCCAAATGTGTATGACAAATGCATTTTTCATGCTTCTTCACCCTGAGCTGTGGTTTTGTTTTGTGTGAACATCCCTGCTACTGAACCTCCTGGCCTTTCAAAACAGACCTTGACTTGTGCAGAGCAGCCTGGTTAGCACCAGCTGGAGGAATCTGATGGTCGCTCCCACTGATATTTGCAGAGCTGACATTCCATCACCCTTGTCCGAGATAACCGCTTAAGGTTGTGATAGGTCTGTGTGTGTTTTCCAGAGGTGTGTGCTTATGGATCCGCACCCTACACTGAATACTGTTAACCAGTTAAATACCAATCCTTCCTGCATACTAGTTTCTTTTTGTGGTAGGACGGCTTTGCTCCACTTTTATTTTTCCCTCTCTTTCTCTCTCTTTATCTCCTTCTTTTCCTGTCTGAGAATTGTCCCTTCACACAGTTGCTGATAGTACACACACAAACACAGAGCAATCAAAATTTCGTTTACAGCAGGGCAGCTGGCGCCTTGACACCAGTGACAGACAAAATCCCTCTACACCTACAGCTGTCCCCTCCGCAAACAATAACTCTGGCTATCAAATGATCTCAGTCACTTCCTAATGCCCCCC